>CM060441.1:30019805-30244132 GCA_030545235.1 Helianthus tuberosus
ATATAGTTAATTTATTTATAATGAAGGCCCTATTTTTAAGAGGCCCGAAGCCCTAACTTGGGTTTGTTCTCATTTCAGTTGGTCTTGTGTGTAAACAAACCAAGTTGTTTATGAACCACTTGAGATTGGCTCACCAAAAGCTCGAATTGACCGGAGCTTAAACAAGCTCGAGTAGAAAAAAATTAACTAACGATCCTAAACCTGAGCAGGCTCGCATGCATAACCAATTATATACTTATACAACAATAATTATTATATAGACCTATGATAAAAACATCTAAATAATATATATCATGTTATATATAAAAGATATCATTAAAATATGAAAAAATATTTATAAATGTATATGAAGTAGTTAATAAATAATAAATAATAAGTGAGTTGAGCCAGAGTCGAGTTTAAGCTTGAAAAACTACTCACGAGCCGAGTTCAAGCTTTAAATTGAGTTGAGCTAAGCTTGAGGCTAGTCAAGCATGGTCTCGGGCTCTTTTACGCCCGTGCTTGATATTAAGTTGTCCATTTTCTCTCGAACACAAAATCGACTAGCAAGTTGTCCACTTTCTCTTTGAACACAAAAAAGAATTACTATGGTGAGACGTAATACATACTAAATTGTTACACTTCACTTAAACATAACTTAGATATTAGTGTGTGCTATTCCATGCGCTAGCATTGTTGGGTGAAGATATCGACTCTTTGTCAAAGCTTCATTATACTAAGGGGATTGTCGGATTGAATACGATGATAAGCTTGGTCTCATTGTCAAATCGGACAAGTGATGACTATTCATTTCGTTTATCGACTAAGCTTAGTCTCATTGTCAAATCGGACGAGTGATGACTATTCATTTCGTTTTGTCAACTGCCTTGTCCCGTCGATGGAATATAACGATGTCTTTTTACACTGATTTGATATGTACCATATATACGTGATACATACACCTTTTATTAAAGGATTTTTAGAATGAAGAGTGTTGTCTATTATATAAGCCAATATCACATGGACGTACAAGCTTACAACGCATGTCAATGTTACTATGTTAGAGCACAAGCAATCAATGCATGATTTAAGTTTGATAAAGGTGAACCGATATATGACGGGTAAAGATCAACGAAGTTAAAAGAGATTTGTTCATCAACTTTATATAAGTTTGGGATTCTGAAATGTAATTTATCTTGATGGAAGCAGATTATTCTACAGATCTGCAGCATAAATATCCAAAGCTAAACACCATTGCCATTTTGAAGTGGGATAAACATAGGATCAGCAGGCTGCTGCTGTGTTATACAATGAATGTTACCTCCTCCAAGTACGATTTCCCTCGCGCCTTCTATTGTTACCACCTTAATAAAAACCAAAACACAAAACCCGATTTAAAAGAGCAGCACAATATGCGTCAAACTTCGCATCAGAAAGTTAGGCTTACTTGACGGTCAGGGAAGGCCCGAGACAAGACCCGAACTGCTTCTTCATCCCACTTCGGGTCTCCAAACTGCGGTGCAATAATACCTCCATTCACAATGTAAAAGTTAACATACGAAGCAGCAAGCCTTGTACCCGGAAGTCTTGGTTTAGCCTCACCCACCTGTGAACAATCCATAACATCTTTTAGTTAAGATATCGTATTATTAGTCAAAGACTAACAGAATCTATGCTTACCTGAACAAATCCAGCAGCCTCTTCATCTGTCATATATAGAGGTCCTGGTACATGAAGTTTAATAACTTCAAATTTTCGGCCATGAGCGTCGGTAGAATTTGAGAGAACGGTGAAAGCTTCTACGGCTCGCTCATACTGGGGATCAGATTCATCATCCGTCCACGACAACAAGACCACACCAGGCTTCACAAAACAGCACATATTGTCAACATGCCCATTGGTATCATCGTCACCTGTTCAAGCAATAATTTTGAGAAAAGGGAAAGAAAAAAAAAAAAAAAGAAGAGTCCCTGAGCTTTGGCCAATCTTGCGACTTTCGTCCAAAGGTTTGTTTTTCCGTATCTGGATCCCAAAGGTATTTTCATCCAGCTCGTTTACTCCATCCATTTCTTTACGTTAAGTCAGGGGTATTTTCGTTAACTTAAAGGCCAATTCGGTCTTTTTCACGTTATGTAAAAAGACTGAACTGCCCTTTAAGTTAACAAAAAGGACGAAAATACCCATGACTTAACGTAGAAAAATGGAGGGAGTTAACGAGCCGGATGAAAATGGCAGGATTTCAAACCTTTTGGATCTAGATGCGAAAAAACAATCCTTTGGACGTAACTAGCCAAACCTCAGGAACGAAAATGCCATTTTACTCAAAAAAGAAAGAATACAAGATTATGATAGTTATCAATGACTTGCGTTGTTATAAGTCACAAAAACTGAGATGGGAAGATAAGTATGCAAGCCAACTTAATTATTTTGAAAATAATTACCATATAGTCCACGTGGCAACCAAATAATCTTCTTGACTCCAAGATATGTTTTGAGCACATCTTCTATTTGTTCTTTCGTAAGATGTGGATTTCGGTTTTTGTTCAACAAGCATTCTTCAGTAGTAAGGCAGGTCCCTGATAGAAAATTAAAGTTCAGAATATATGATACATCAGCTACATTTTTACGTAAAAGATTATATTTGGCACTATAGTAGTAACAATATGAAACAAAGATGTTACCTTCACCGTCTAAATGAATGCTTCCACCCTCAAGAATTATAGATTGTGGAAAATGAGGAACCCTCTCCATTGAAAGAATCTAACCATAAACCAAAAGAAACATTTTTTAAAGATGTTATCCCTAAAACGTAATGAAAATCATTTAAAGTTGCAAAGTTACGTATGTAACAGTGATCTTTGTGACTTGTGAGTGCTAATTAACCTTTCGTGCAACCAGAAGATCATGACTCCAGTCTATGTAGCAACCATCGTCGATACCTAAAAATAATACCAAAAGCAACCATGTCAAACTAAAATTCTACAAGCACAAAATATTTTCATAAAAGTATTGTGTAATCAAGGGTTCAAAGTCCCTAAGTAACTTATCACAGATGACAATCTGACATTAAAGCATAAAACAGTTCTTTTTTGTTCAAATAAACATAAAGAATGGAACAAATGTTCTCTGCAAAAGCTTACCACCCCAACTGTTGAAGTTCCAATCAATACCCGCAACATTCTGCTCTACTTTCCCTGAACCTGATTTCCCCTCACGAACAACAAACTATACATTAAAAGAAAGAAAATTATAAAACAAGAACCGATACAAAAACTTCATAACCAAAAGACAGCTGAAAGAGAAGAACTTCACCGTTGGGCCTGTGTCACGAAACCAAGAATCATTCATACTCATCTCTACAACCCTTACATCATGAGGCAACTGCTTGCGTGCATTAGCCCACTGCAAAAACAGCACAAAAGAATTTTCATGAATAAACCTAGACTCAGCACATCCAACTCCAAACTGAAAATAACTAAACTAAACAACAGAAATCAAGAAGAAAAATCTTAATGAAGAAGATGACAGTGACATACTTGAACTACGAAATGACTGAAATCTAGATTATAATCATCGATACCACAAAAGGAGTTAATTAATTTACACATATCAGGATGAAAGACTTGATGAACAACATAATTAAAAAGATGTTATAAAATGATGATAATGAATAGACATAATGTACCATCATTCTCCTAATCATCAGTTAGCATCGGTTACAATTAAGATGTATATATAAATGATATATGTAGTGGTTGATTAATAGATTCCTCTCTACTTTCTCTCTTGTTTCTTTACAAAGAGAACATTTTAACCACAACCATTTCGACTTCACCACATCTAAGTTACAACTCAAATATCATCTAATACTTCTTTCTACTGACATTCTGGTCCCTAAAATCATTTCACTGCGACTCCTTAGGGTGTGTTCGTTTCACAGAAAGGAATGGAATTGAAATGTAGATTCCATTTCTTATGCTTTTCGTTTCAACAAAATAAGGAATTGAGGTTGAACAATAACATACGGAACAAAATCTAAATTCCAATTCCATCAGGTGGAACGAACATGCCTAAATTCCGAATCAGATTTCAATTCCTATGCAAATTGCAATTCCTATTCCATTACATTCCACGAAACAAACGCTACCTTACATTCAACACGAACAACAAACTTCAAATCTAGCATAATCCTAAATACCTAATCCTAGGGTTCAAGTAATCAAAACTTACACTCAAATCCACCATACACACATCCATATATCTATAGCAACCAAACTACCAGCAACAAACAAACAAATTCCAAACAGAAATCAAAATCACACACATATGTAACCTAACCTAACCTGAGAGGCACTGGCGCACACAGTAACAGGCTCAAACTTGGAGATAGCAGAAGCAACTTTCGCAAACGCACGTTGGCCGTAAACTCCGTTGTCTCGCCAATTATCTGGACGCTCCTATAATTCGAACATGAAAACCCTAATTAGGTCAAAATCGGCAACATTAATAAGATAATACCGGACTTACAGGCCAACCGAGCCACGTTTGAGAGTGAGGTTCCCATTCGGCAGGCATCCGGAATCCATGGAGATCCGGTGATCCTTCTGTTATGTCCATCGGAGCAATTTGGCTCCGGTTAATCGCAGAACTAAAGATGAAGATCACACCACCTGCTACTGTTTGCTATCAAAAGGGCCAAAAGGGGTTACTTCAAAAGGATTCCATTTGGATAAAATATGTTTTCTTTTCTATGCAAGTGCGAATATCATCAGAAATCGACAAAAATAGTTAGGTAGTATGAGATCTTTATCTTTATTATTGCTGTTTAACGTCTTTAAATGTACACTTTAATTATACACTCTCACTAAAGTCTAAAATGTATGTTGTATAAGATAGGTCATGCTTAACCTTTTTCAACTTGACTACAACCTGGGGATGGACGCGGCCCCGTAAAAAGGTAAAAATAAAAAATATTTTGTAGGCAAAAATTCTGATCGCTTAGCTTATAAGTTTGGTTAAATCATACGATCGACCGACCAGAAAACAAATTCTAAATCAGCCACTGACTACAACTCGTCGGCCTTTTAATAACCTACCAACCTCTAAGTCATTCAGGGGTCATATAGATGGTACCATATTTTGGGCCCTAGTAAAGTGGGTTAAAGAGGTAAAATAGGATTAACCTAGAGGTGTACAAAAAACTGCTTTGGGCCTGGTAAACCGCCGCCAGAACTGGCCCGGTTTGCCAAAAAGAAACCGGAGCTATTTGAGCGTAAATAATCATCAAGTGTGGCTTTTTCTCCTAGTGGCTGGGTTATATCGCTTAATCGCTTATGAGAACAAGACTCACTTTGGAATCAGTTGAGATGTCCATTTGCTTGAAGGATTATTTGGACGCAATAGAAAGAATCCATTATTTGTCCGTGATAATTGATACAGGTATGTCCGTTAGAATTAAGTAGTAGGTGGACGTGAGGGTGAAGAGAAATGTAAGACTCTCAGGAATGAAAGTATGAATGCTATGTTAGAATCCGCAAGATGGATTCGAAACATGAAAGAAGTTAATGTATGAATGCAATATTTGAATCCGCGAGACGGATTCAAAGAATGAAAGATATGAATGCAATGCTTGAACCCGCGAGACGGATTCAAGGGATGAAATGTATGAATGAAATGTTTGAATCCGCGAGACGGATTCAAGGATGGAAGGCATGCATGATATGTTTGAATCTGTGAGATGGATTCAAGGATGAAAGACATGAATGATATGTTTGAATCTGTGAGATGGATTCAAGGATGAAAGGCATGAATGATATGTTTGAATCTGTGAGATGGATTCAAGGATGAAAGGCATGAATGATATGTTTGAATCCGTGAAATGGATTCAAGGATGAAAGGCATGAATGATATGTTTGAATCCGTGAGGTGGATTCAAGGATGAAAGGCATGAATGATATGTTTGAATCCGTGAGATGGATTCAAGGTATGAAAGGCATGAATGGAATGTTTGAACCCGCGAGGTGTTAGATGTGTTAGTAATCGACTCATGGGAGTCATAATGTAGGGCGGGCTACGACCCGGGCAATAAGTTAAGTATGAATAGGAAGGGTAAGTTTGGTCATGAGTACCGGAATAATGTAATGAATGTCTTTGCAAGTAAGCATGAATGGAAAGAAGCACGAACGTGTACCTCGATGCATCTCTGTTAAGTAAGAAATGTCAGTTGGACTTGAAAGGCCAAACCGCAAGGGTGACGAAATAAGTAACTAGAGTAAAAGAATTGTATGTAAGGAATGAAGTATGGAATGTGTTATAGCATGTACGTAGGAAGTTGTAGAAGAATTATGGGTGCGTAATCACCTAGTAAAATAAATGTTGGAATGAAATGTGCACGAGCGGAAGCTCATTATAAAGATGAATGAAACCTGGCTTGTACGGCTAGTACTCGAGGAGATGATGATCGATCTGGGTTGCGGATCGTGGTTTGGGAGATGAAAAAGAGGTTAGTGAAATGTTTAACTCACGATTGGAGAGATATGAACTATTTATACACGTGAAATAAGTAATGTTGAAGTGAAAGTAATAGTAATGTGAAATGAACGAAATGATTTAAAGATAATATAAAGGTATGCAAGGTATGCATAACTGTAGAGAATGTAGAACAAGGTTAACGTTAAAGTTAAGCATATATGAGTATGTATAGATTTCAAATTCAAAGTAAGGTCGTTTAGTCGACGAAAACGATATGAATGTGCAAACAAACAGGAAGAATGTTAATAATGAAATGTTGGAATTATTTAAGTAAATAAAGGAATATATATTGCACATGATAAAGGAATATTTGAACGAAGAATAAACCACTAGCTATGAAGGTTGTTAAGAAATTAGCGTTACTAGTGAAAGCGATACTAATAAGAACTCCGGAACGGGTTCTTGGAGCTAGAAGATTCTCATTAAGATGGGCTAGTGGTAGTATGGATGGACAGGAAGAAAAGATAATGTGTGTTCGATGAAAGCGAGAAAGGTTTCGGGGACGAAACCTAGTTTAAGGGTGGTAGACTTGTAACGCCCCAAAAATCTGAATGATTATATTTGTCGTATGTTCTTATGTGACACGTCATGAAATAAATAACTAGGCTATGTAACCTAGTTAAGGGTATGGTCAAAAGTATTAAATGACGAGGGTAGTGTCAGTTATGTTTTAAAGGTAAACCCGAGGGGCTAAAGTGGAACAAATGAAAGTTAAGTTATATAATAACTAAACACACACATACGTGTGTTCGAGAAAGATCAGGAGACTCCCATGGAGTCTCAAACCCTAGCTCCATCTTAATGCTCAAATTGGAAGGCAAGATGAAGCTCAAATCCATAACCAAGCATGGATTAATGATCACTAACACGAGGGGATCATAAGGTATGTCTAAAATCTAAGATTGATGATCATGTGTAAAGTGGGTTATGTTCTAATCCATGAGTTTAAGTGGAATTGAGCATTGGTATGTGTTATAATCATCATATAGAACATGAATTATGAATGGTTTGTTCTAATTTGATGTTTAGATGATAAACCCACTAGTTATGGTGATGAAGATGACTAGACTCATTACCTATGTCCAATTCTTGTTGAAAGATTGATGTATTATGTGGGTATGATGAATTATTGTTAGATGAATTAGGAGGAATGTGATGATGTTATGTTTAATGTTCATTTGGAATGATATGTGATGATTAGTAGTAGGTTTTGATGGGTTATGTATGAGTGTAGAAGATTTGTGCATGAAATAGTTGTACGTTATGCTTAAAAGGGTAGTACTCACATCAAGTGTATGAAGAAATGTATATAGTGTCGTCCGTAGAGTCGATTATGATGTTACGGGTATATGTTGATAAGTCGATGGTTATATATGGTTAATAGTTGACTTTTGAAAGTCAACAAGTATAAGAAACATGATTCGACTCGTTGTCGTAAATGTAGGTTGATGAGAAGTCGTATGGTACATGTAATAGCAATCCGTGTTAAATGGAATGACATGATGAATTACCTGCGTTTAACGGGATATGAACTTGGTTGTATGTTTTATGTTAACTAGAATTGACTAATGAAAGTCAAATGTGAAACATGTGATTGATATGGTCGTGAACATGTATAATGATGTAAGCTAACGAGAATGCGATGTTGGTAATATGAAAGTATAGGAATCATATCAAGGCGGACTCAAGCATGAATGGCTAATGGGTCAAGAGAAGGCAAGGAAGAGGATAGGAACGCGGATGCATAAGGTAAGTGATTTTCGTAATCACTTCTTAGTTGTTTATGTAAAGTTATGTACAATTTAATTAAGTATGATAATCGAGGTCAAATAGGAATGAATTGTATGATATCGATGAAGTATTAAACGGATCTTAGCTTTGATCCGAGCAAGGTATGTGTGATTAAGAATTGTAGCTAAGTAGTAGGATTGGTTACTTATGCAAGGAAATCCTTTGTTGTTAAGGACAGAGCAAAGTTGACAAAAACGCCCTTGATGGGTATTTTGGGCAAACGATCTTACATAGTAGTTTAGGAACAAGTTATTTGATGAGTATAATGTTTTGGACAAGTATGGAAGCGAAGAGTATGGTCTTGGTATGTCATAAACCAATTAATGCGCAAATACCCATAACGGGTCAAATAATTAGAATGTGTTAATAAGCCGATAAGGCGTAAGATAAGAATTTCATTAATCCGGATGTGGGATTTTAAGATCATATGATAGAATGTGAATTTACAAGCATGTAGGAAGAAACGGGAGGTTAAACGGGTAAACGGTTCAAAAGTTACGCGCGTTTTAGTGCGTACGAACGACGAAACGAATCTGCAGAAAAGTGCACTTTCTAGAGGGCGTCGCCGACGGGTAGGGTGGCCGTCGCCGACGGGCACGGGAAAAGCAGTTTTGCTCCGACGGGTTAACTACCTGTCTACGGGACTTTTGGGCTACGGGTAAATGCAAGGCCCGTCGCCGACGACCCTAGGGGTCGTCGCCGACGGCCTCCCCAAGTCTCAAAAGCTGAAATTTTGTTTCTAAGTTGATTTATGTATCGTAGGCTTCGGTTTGTTATCCGTGGACTACGGCGGGCCTTCCAAACATGATTTTGATGGTTCCTTAGATGTTTATGGGTTATAAAGCTAAGTCTAAGACCCATGGGAATAATGTATGATTATGTAGGAGGTGCACGTGATCTAATACGTGTTCGTTAAGGTATGTACGTATGTAGATATGTATGTACGTATGAATAAGAAAATGTATGAGTGTACGCATGTATGTAAAGATGTAGGAGAGGTATGTACATATGTAGATGTGTAGGTACATATGTAGTTGTGTATGTACGTATGTATAAAGATATATATGATTGTATGCATGTATGTAAGAATGTAGGAGAGGTATGTACATATGTAGATGTGTAGGTACATATGTAGTTGTGTATGTACGTATGTACGTATGTATAAACATATATATGATTGTATGCATGTATGTAAGAATGTCGGAGAGGTATGTACATATGTAGATGTGTAGGTACATATGTAGATGTGTATGACGTATGTATAAAGATATGTATGGGGGTATGCATGTATGTAAAGATGTAGGGAAGGTATGTACGTATGTAGTTGTGTATGTATGTAGGTGTAAAGACATGTGTGAGTGTAGGCATGAATATAAAGTTGTAGGAAAGATATGTATGTATGTAGATGTGAATGTATGTTTGTATGTAAGTATGTATGTAAGCATGATTTAGACACGTTGAGTGTTAACGTTCTTAATGGTGTACCTTGGGAATGATAAGTAATGCAGGTACATTCGTGAAGCCTCACCAGGAAATGGATACGCAGATGAAATGCTTAAAGTTTGTTAAAGAACGAAATGTGAAGTGTACGCGAATGATCTTGTTTATATAATGTGTGCTAATGTTTTGAATGTATGTGGTGAGTGCAGGTTGTACGGATCACTGGTGTTTATCACAAGGATTTGAGATCGAAGATCGAGTCACCAGATAGATTGTACGGGAATATTCGAGTATGTACTTTATAAACGGGAGTTATGCTTTTGTTTTGTAAAAGAAATTTTATGGCACGAATTTCCGCTGCGACTTTTTGTCTAATACGAATTAGGGTCTTACAAGTTGGTATCAGAGCCCTGGTTTGAGAGACTCAAGTACAAGAAAGTAAGTACTTGAACTCAAACTTGTGTGCTCTTATGATAAGGAACCCGTACAATCTAAGGCTCGATCAAGATCCAAAGGTAGAAGCGAATGTAAGTATGTACTTATGTATACGTATAAAGAAACTGACGGTTTTGGTATGTGCAAGGTAAGCATAAGTGTTGGAAGAGGATGATCCGTGAATGCAAAGAGGTAATAAGACAAGTAGGCAAATGAGCTTAGGTACGTAAATTTAATATGTGGGTGTAAGTAATGGTAAAATGCATTAAGGGAAGAAAAATGCTAAATGAAGGACTATGATGGTATAGTAAACATGTTTTGAAAATGATACACGTGCCGAAACCTAATTCTTCGGACATAAGGTGACAATTATACGAAGACACGAAACTAGTATGTGGATTGTGTACCTGGCTAGTACATGTGAAGCATATGACGTTCGTGAGACCGTGATAATTGATACAGGTATGTCCGTTAGAATTAAGTAGTAGGTGGACGTGAGGGTGAAGAGAAATGTAAGACTCTCAGGAATGAAAGTATGAATGCTATGTTAGAATCCGCAAGATGGATTCGAAACATGAAAGAAGTTAATGTATGAATGCAATATTTGAATCCGCGAGACGGATTCAAAGAATGAAAGATATGAATGCAATGCTTGAACCCGCGAGACGGATTCAAGGGATGAAATGTATGAATGAAATGTTTGAATCCGCGAGACGGATTCAAGGATGGAAGGCATGCATGATATGTTTGAATCTGTGAGATGGATTCAAGGATGAAAGGCATGAATGATATGTTTGAATCTGTGAGATGGATTCAAGGATGAAAGGCATGAATGATATGTTTGAATCTGTGAGATGGATTCAAGGATGAAAGGCATGAATGATATGTTTGAATCCGTGAAATGGATTCAAGGATGAAAGGCATGAATGATATGTTTGAATCCGTGAGGTGGATTCAAGGATGAAAGGCATGAATGATATGTTTGAATCCGTGAGATGGATTCAAGGTATGAAAGGCATGAATGGAATGTTTGAACCCGCGAGGTGTTAGATGTGTTAGTAATCGACTCATGGGAGTCATAATGTAGGGCGGGCTACGACCCGGGCAATAAGTTAAGTATGAATAGGAAGGGTAAGTTTGGTCATGAGTACCGGAATAATGTAATGAATGTCTTTGCAAGTAAGCATGAATGGAAAGAAGCACGAACGTGTACCTCGATGCATCTCTGTTAAGTAAGAAATGTCAGTTGGACTTGAAAGGCCAAACCGCAAGGGTGACGAAATAAGTAACTAGAGTAAAAGAATTGTATGTAAGGAATGAAGTATGGAATGTGTTATAGCATGTACGTAGGAAGTTGTAGAAGAATTATGGGTGCGTAATCACCTAGTAAAATAAATGTTGGAATGAAATGTGCACGAGCGGAAGCTCATTATAAAGATGAATGAAACCTGGCTTGTACGGCTAGTACTCGAGGAGATGATGATCGATCTGGGTTGCGGATCGTGGTTTGGGAGATGAAAAAGAGGTTAGTGAAATGTTTAACTCACGATTGGAGAGATATGAACTATTTATACACGTGAAATAAGTAATGTTGAAGTGAAAGTAATAGTAATGTGAAATGAACGAAATGATTTAAAGATAATATAAAGGTATGCAAGGTATGCATAACTGTAGAGAATGTAGAACAAGGTTAACGTTAAAGTTAAGCATATATGAGTATGTATAGATTTCAAATTCAAAGTAAGGTCGTTTAGTCGACGAAAACGATATGAATGTGCAAACAAACAGGAAGAATGTTAATAATGAAATGTTGGAATTATTTAAGTAAATAAAGGAATATATATTGCACATGATAAAGGAATATTTGAACGAAGAATAAACCACTAGCTATGAAGGTTGTTAAGAAATTAGCGTTACTAGTGAAAGCGATACTAATAAGAACTCCGGAACGGGTTCTTGGAGCTAGAAGATTCTCATTAAGATGGGCTAGTGGTAGTATGGATGGACAGGAAGAAAAGATAATGTGTGTTCGATGAAAGCGAGAAAGGTTTCGGGGACGAAACCTAGTTTAAGGGTGGTAGACTTGTAACGCCCCAAAAATCTGAATGATTATATTTGTCGTATGTTCTTATGTGACACGTCATGAAATAAATAACTAGGCTATGTAACCTAGTTAAGGGTATGGTCAAAAGTATTAAATGACGAGGGTAGTGTCAGTTATGTTTTAAAGGTAAACCCGAGGGGCTAAAGTGGAACAAATGAAAGTTAAGTTATATAATAACTAAACACACACATACGTGTGTTCGAGAAAGATCAGGAGACTCCCATGGAGTCTCAAACCCTAGCTCCATCTTAATGCTCAAATTGGAAGGCAAGATGAAGCTCAAATCCATAACCAAGCATGGATTAATGATCACTAACACGAGGGGATCATAAGGTATGTCTAAAATCTAAGATTGATGATCATGTGTAAAGTGGGTTATGTTCTAATCCATGAGTTTAAGTGGAATTGAGCATTGGTATGTGTTATAATCATCATATAGAACATGAATTATGAATGGTTTGTTCTAATTTGATGTTTAGATGATAAACCCACTAGTTATGGTGATGAAGATGACTAGACTCATTACCTATGTCCAATTCTTGTTGAAAGATTGATGTATTATGTGGGTATGATGAATTATTGTTAGATGAATTAGGAGGAATGTGATGATGTTATGTTTAATGTTCATTTGGAATGATATGTGATGATTAGTAGTAGGTTTTGATGGGTTATGTATGAGTGTAGAAGATTTGTGCATGAAATAGTTGTACGTTATGCTTAAAAGGGTAGTACTCACATCAAGTGTATGAAGAAATGTATATAGTGTCGTCCGTAGAGTCGATTATGATGTTACGGGTATATGTTGATAAGTCGATGGTTATATATGGTTAATAGTTGACTTTTGAAAGTCAACAAGTATAAGAAACATGATTCGACTCGTTGTCGTAAATGTAGGTTGATGAGAAGTCGTATGGTACATGTAATAGCAATCCGTGTTAAATGGAATGACATGATGAATTACCTGCGTTTAACGGGATATGAACTTGGTTGTATGTTTTATGTTAACTAGAATTGACTAATGAAAGTCAAATGTGAAACATGTGATTGATATGGTCGTGAACATGTATAATGATGTAAGCTAACGAGAATGCGATGTTGGTAATATGAAAGTATAGGAATCATATCAAGGCGGACTCAAGCATGAATGGCTAATGGGTCAAGAGAAGGCAAGGAAGAGGATAGGAACGCGGATGCATAAGGTAAGTGATTTTCGTAATCACTTCTTAGTTGTTTATGTAAAGTTATGTACAATTTAATTAAGTATGATAATCGAGGTCAAATAGGAATGAATTGTATGATATCGATGAAGTATTAAACGGATCTTAGCTTTGATCCGAGCAAGGTATGTGTGATTAAGAATTGTAGCTAAGTAGTAGGATTGGTTACTTATGCAAGGAAATCCTTTGTTGTTAAGGACAGAGCAAAGTTGACAAAAACGCCCTTGATGGGTATTTTGGGCAAACGATCTTACATAGTAGTTTAGGAACAAGTTATTTGATGAGTATAATGTTTTGGACAAGTATGGAAGCGAAGAGTATGGTCTTGGTATGTCATAAACCAATTAATGCGCAAATACCCATAACGGGTCAAATAATTAGAATGTGTTAATAAGCCGATAAGGCGTAAGATAAGAATTTCATTAATCCGGATGTGGGATTTTAAGATCATATGATAGAATGTGAATTTACAAGCATGTAGGAAGAAACGGGAGGTTAAACGGGTAAACGGTTCAAAAGTTACGCGCGTTTTAGTGCGTACGAACGACGAAACGAATCTGCAGAAAAGTGCACTTTCTAGAGGGCGTCGCCGACGGGTAGGGTGGCCGTCGCCGACGGGCACGGGAAAAGCAGTTTTGCTCCGACGGGTTAACTACCTGTCTACGGGACTTTTGGGCTACGGGTAAATGCAAGGCCCGTCGCCGACGACCCTAGGGGTCGTCGCCGACGGCCTCCCCAAGTCTCAAAAGCTGAAATTTTGTTTCTAAGTTGATTTATGTATCGTAGGCTTCGGTTTGTTATCCGTGGACTACGGCGGGCCTTCCAAACATGATTTTGATGGTTCCTTAGATGTTTATGGGTTATAAAGCTAAGTCTAAGACCCATGGGAATAATGTATGATTATGTAGGAGGTGCACGTGATCTAATACGTGTTCGTTAAGGTATGTACGTATGTAGATATGTATGTACGTATGAATAAGAAAATGTATGAGTGTACGCATGTATGTAAAGATGTAGGAGAGGTATGTACATATGTAGATGTGTAGGTACATATGTAGTTGTGTATGTACGTATGTATAAAGATATATATGATTGTATGCATGTATGTAAGAATGTAGGAGAGGTATGTACATATGTAGATGTGTAGGTACATATGTAGTTGTGTATGTACGTATGTATAAACATATATATGATTGTATGCATGTATGTAAGAATGTCGGAGAGGTATGTACATATGTAGATGTGTAGGTACATATGTAGATGTGTATGACGTATGTATAAAGATATGTATGGGGGTATGCATGTATGTAAAGATGTAGGGAAGGTATGTACGTATGTAGTTGTGTATGTATGTAGGTGTAAAGACATGTGTGAGTGTAGGCATGAATATAAAGTTGTAGGAAAGATATGTATGTATGTAGATGTGAATGTATGTTTGTATGTAAGTATGTATGTAAGCATGATTTAGACACGTTGAGTGTTAACGTTCTTAATGGTGTACCTTGGGAATGATAAGTAATGCAGGTACATTCGTGAAGCCTCACCAGGAAATGGATACGCAGATGAAATGCTTAAAGTTTGTTAAAGAACGAAATGTGAAGTGTACGCGAATGATCTTGTTTATATAATGTGTGCTAATGTTTTGAATGTATGTGGTGAGTGCAGGTTGTACGGATCACTGGTGTTTATCACAAGGATTTGAGATCGAAGATCGAGTCACCAGATAGATTGTACGGGAATATTCGAGTATGTACTTTATAAACGGGAGTTATGCTTTTGTTTTGTAAAAGAAATTTTATGGCACGAATTTCCGCTGCGACTTTTTGTCTAATACGAATTAGGGTCTTACAGAAACCGATTGGAGTAAAATGGATTTACAAGACTAAGTTTGATGAGCATGGGAATGTAGACTAGTATAAAGCAAGATTAGTAGTGAAAGGATATAAACAAAAGTATGGGATAGATTATCAAGAAGTTTTCGCTCCTGTAATTCGATTTGAAACGGTTAGGCTAGTTCTAGCACTAGCAGCAAGGAACGACTGGTATCTACATCAAATGGATGTAAAGACGGCCTTTCTAAATAGAAATTTAAACGAACAAGTATATGTGGAGCAACTTGAAGGATACATCGAGGAAGGACATGAAGAAAAGGCATGTCTTCTTAGACGTGCTCTATATGGATTAAAACAAGCTCCTAGAGCCTGGTACAGTCGAATAGACAACTATTTCAAGTCAAATGGGTTTAAGAAGTGCACGTATGAACACACGTTATTTATCAAGGATACCAACGAGGGAAAGTTGGTAATATGTTTATACGTTGATGATTTAATCATAGCAAGCAACTCTATGAATTTAATCAATAATTTCAAAAGCATGATGGAGGAAGAATTTAAGATGACAGATATGGGAAAACTACACTATTTTCTTGGAATGGAAGTTTCATATGAAAATGGAAACATAACTCTTTCTCAAAGAAAATATATGCGAAGTTTATTAGAAAAATATAGGATGACGCAGTGTAACTCAGTCTCTACTCCTATGGAATATGGAGTAAAATTGTCAAAAGAGGATTCGGATACATTTGCTGATGAAGGAATATATCGAAGTCTAGTTGGAAGTCTCATGTACCTTACCAACACCAGGCCAGATATCACGTATGCAGTAACTAAAATCAGCAGGTACATGGAACATCCAAAGAAAAATCACTAGGAAGCAGGCAAGCGAATACTCAGATACATTAAAGGAACATTAAATCAAGGTGTCATATTCTCGAAAGGTGGACAAGGAAAGCTGATGGGGTACAGTGATAGTGATTACGCAGGAAATATAGATGACAGCAAAAGCACATCAGGTCACGTATTTCTTCTAGGGTCAAGTCCTATTTCCTGGCAATCCAAGAAACAGAAGGTTGTGGCATTATCATCTACAGAAGCAGAGTATATGGCTTTATCTTTAGCCGGATGTCAAGCGATTTGGATCAAAGGCATATTAGATGAAATTCAAGGTAAGATAGAATATCCAATACCAATTTATTGTGACAACAAGTCAACCATCTGCCTAGCAAAAGATCCAGTCTATCATGGCAAGAGCAAACACATTCGTGTAAAGTATCATTTTATCCGAGACCTAATCAAGAAGGGAGAAGTAGAAGTATTATTCTGTGCAACTAAGGATCAAACCGAAGACATCATGACCAAGGCACTGCAAAACAAGGACTTCTCAAGACTAAAGAGTCGTCTAAACATGGAGACTATCTAGCTTACGGGAGGGTATTAGATAATTACATTTATATTATAATCTAGATAGTGTGACATGTATTATGTTTATTTATTTATAACCTAAAGTTTGTAGCGGTTATACCCTCGGCCGCTCGTATATGTATTAATCACTGTAACAACTCTCATCAAAAGTCCTAATTATTATATTATTTTATCTAATAGGAAACCCTAATTGAGACACCCAAGTGATTTTGCACAAACCCTAAAATTTTCAGAACAATCGGAATCAGGATCAGGGCCCCTAAAACTCATGGGGGGATAAACCCTATTTACGATTATCCTCAAATCTCGTTGTCAAAAATTGAAGTTACAAAACAGTTAAGTCAGCAAGGCTAGTTCCATACGTGGCTGACCTAGGGTAAAAACGTGTCCCTTGCGCACCGCAAGGAAAAAGGCTTACGGTGCGCAAGCCTGTTAGGTGTCCCTTGCGCACCGCAAGGATGTCAGTCTTACGGTGCGCAAGCCTGGCCAAATTTTAAGTATAAATAGCAGACATTGGCAATCGAATTTTGGTATTGAAACGACGTAAAACTTCGCTATATGTACTGAGATACGTTCTGTTTACCACAATTAACACACACGGATCACAAATCAACGCCGCAATTCAGGGTAATAACTCGATCGCTGCTACGATTCAATGTCCGATCGATTAAACTATCCAATGGATGTTTAAGTGCTGCCCACATTAGGGTTTATGCTTTGTCATTCGTCGTTAAATCGATGGATGTTTAAGTATCGCACTTTGTCATTCGTTGTGAAGGTTTTAATCTCGTGAGTTATCGTAAATGCTGTATTAAGTTACTAACCTAGTTTGTGTGCCTGATTATTTAAACTAGGTTATCAAGGCTAATCAGTAGGATAAGCTCTGTTAAATCTGCAATGTGAGTCATTCTCTTTTTATCAAATCTGTTTACAAAAGCATGTTTATTTCAAAGTTATAATTACGGGGATTAAGTCTTTGTAATCACCAAATTACAGCCGGTATGTGGGGTTTTGTATACATTACTTGATAATCGTCACTATTGGGGCAGCCAATGGGGGATATGACCATAGTCACAGATCCGGTCGAGTGACAAATACCGTGGGTAGTTGGTTTGATATCAGAAACATTGTAATCGCTCTTAATACTATAAATTATAACAAACGAGTCGTTTTAGAAAATAGAATGATTCACTCAGTATTTCCCGCTGACAAAACCTTTTTAAAACATGTTTCAGGTGAGCTGTTGTGATTCAGGAAAAGTGTCGCGAAGCACTATCAGCTTAAGGAAGTGGCTCAGTATAAAATAAAGAAACATGTTTTGTAAAATAAAAGATTTCCTTGTGAAATCTCAAGATTGTAAATTATCAGGGTTTATCCCGAGTTGTGAAATAAAAATAATCGGGAAATATTTCAGTTTTAAAAAGATCCTGAAGAAACTTCCGGTGTTAATTAAATACCACGGGATTTCTGTCCCACGGCTCCTGAAACGGGTCAAACCGGGTCGAGGGCCGTGACAGAAATAAGGTGGTATCAGAGCCACTGATGTAAGCCTATTAAGTATTTAGAAATACTTTATTTTACTGATTGCCAATTATGTGATTATGTGTTTTATTAACTGATTATTTGTTAATTACAGTATGGGTAAACAAAAGCTGTCAAACATCTATCTTAAACTAGATAGGTCATCCAACGAGAAGGGAAGTTCATCCCAAACAAAACCTTATGTAATTCCTGAAGAAGGAATATTTGTCCGTAAAGCACAATATGAAGAACCACTTTCTCCTAATAAAAGAAGTTTGATTATTAGGAAAAGTCAGGAGGAAATAAGGAAAAACCGAGAGAAGAAAGTTAAAGAAGAAACCCAGGACTTAATCAATAAATCACCTTGGGAGGACAAATTAGATGAGAAATGGGCAAATCTTTATATGCTAGCCACAGTAGCAGAAAATGCAAATCTCTAAATACTCAAAAGTTTTAGCACTTTTATTTACCAGAAACCTTATTTAGTAAATAAATAAGTTACAGTAAATTGTAGTATAATTTACTTGTCAGTTGTTTTATGTATGCAATAATATTTTTGGGTTATCTATAAAATTTTGTTATTTTAACATTTGGTATGTATTTTGCATATATGCTAAACAGCATGAATAAGATATCAGAAGGTTTAGAAAATCTTAACCTCTATCCCGTTAAGATAGAAGTTTCCAAGGAATTCACCGGTTACTTCGCTGATAAAGAAGAACCCATGGAATTTCAATCCAAACCACTGGCAAAACCTAAACCCAAGAAAAGAAGCAGATTTGTGGGCTGGAGGCGTGTACGAAGGAAAAAGCCAGCAACAAGAAAGGTTACTACAACTGAAGAACCGAAAGACAAAGGAAAAGGGGTAGAAATTGAGGAAAATATTAATCAAGTAGAGATAGAAGCTGAAAAGAGTTTTAAGCAAACAGAAAGAGAAGTCGGAGAAAGTTCTAGACAGAAACAGAAAATGACTCCCTGGGAAGTTTTAGATCATAAATTAGTAATGAGTGACCTCATCGGACCTACCGATGGAAACCTTGAACCAGCCAATCCAAACCTTATATTTACTGAAGAATATCTTTTCAGCTACCCACTAGAAGCTCCAATCCCAATCAATCTGGAACCTGCTATTCCAGATCCTATTGTCCAACCTCAACCACTACCAGTAGAATTAGATGAATGGTGGACAACTGATTGGCAATACCAAAATCTTTTAAACAACCCTGATACATTTTTCCCACAAGTTGACCCAGAACCTCCACTATACCCAACTATGAGCCCGGAGAATCTGACTGAACTTCATCTCTGGGGCGAAGAGTTAATTGATGCAGGAAATAGGATTAGGGATGTTGGAGAAAGAATTACTTGGAAGTATGACGAAAGGGAGCGTCGTTTTTAAGAAATTAGCTGACCAGATAATGGGAGTTTGCAGGAATATATGTTAATAAATAATCATAATAACCAGTATGTGTAATAAGTTAACAATAAAACGTTATATGATAATCGTGTGTACGAGGCATAATATAATATATATAGAAATGAAACTTGTGAAATCGATAATTTTTGGTTATACATGTTAATGTGATTATGTGTAAATTGTTTTATTATATTTGTATTTATACTAATTATTTATATAAAATCAATTATCAGATGGCAAACATTGGTAACGAACCAGTAAATGAGGTTAATCAGTCTGAGCAACATCCAGGAGATCAATATATGACTAGGTAAGATATCGAAAATATTGTTGCTCAAGGGATAGCCAATGCTATTCCAGCCATCATTGCTGCTGTAAAGAATCCAATCGAACAGCAACAAATCGTTCCTAGTAAACGTATTTCTGAAGATAACTTCAGTAATAGTGTAAACGGAGGCAATGATCATGTTAATCATAATGGGGAACCACATCAAGCTCCATTACCTAAGAAAATGAAAACTGCAACGCCTGGTTGCACTTTTAAAGAATTCCTTGCTTGTAAACCCACTGAATTTGCAGGCAATGAAGGAGCAACTGCATCACTGCGTTGGTTAGAAAAAACCGAAGCAGTCATTGCAATAAGTAAATGTGCTAAAGATGATCAGGTCATGTACGCATCAAATCTCTTCAAAGAAGGAGCACTTGAATGGTGGAATACTGTGTTACAATCAAAAGGAAGAATGATAGCTTATGCCATGACTTGGGAAGAATTTAAGGGTTTTGTAGAAAGAAAATTATGTCCCGAGTATGAAAAGGAACAGATGACAAATAAGTTCCTAAATCATCGAATGATGGGTGTAGATTGTCGCGGTTATACTTCGACATTCTTTGAATATGCTAGAGTGGTACCAACGCTGGCTTCGCCAGAACCGGTACTCATTTCTCGCTACATTTGGGGACTGATTAGTGAAATCCGCAACATTGTTAAAGCTGCGAGACCTCGCACTATTGACGATGCTGTGGAATTAGCTAATACCCTAACTGACGAACTGGTACGTACACAAGATGAAAACAAGAAGAAAGAATTGGCTCAGAAAATTACCCAAGGATTTCGTGTGGGTAACAGTAGTAATTTCAAGAGAAGAGGAACTGGGCAATTCTCAACTCCGTCATTCTGCCGAAAATGCAAGAAGAAACATTATGGAAGATGCGATATAACCTGCAACTTTTGCAAAGTTGTAGGACATCGTGAAGAAAACTGCAGAAAGAAAACAATAGTTTGCTATAACTGTGTGAAGGGGTATGGTCCCAAATATCGTGTCAGCACGACCGCGAATGACCATTACCCTCATTAAAAACCCCCAACAAGCAATTAACTCCCCAGTGTCCGCGTAGACACACGCGAACACTGCGGTCCAATCTGTCCATTGATGAGAAGACTTACCTTAGGGACGGAAACTAATGTTACGCATAGCGATGCGGCCTCTCACCGCATCCTATGAACATTTTCGTCACGACAAGGAATCTGGACAACAGTAACAGTCACTCGACAGGCGATGCGGCACAACACCGCATCCCGCGCAAATCATGGATGGAACAACCAATGCGGGAACAACATCAATGACCGCAAGCAGCGATGCGGCTTGGCACCGCATCCTGCCTACGAGGCAAGTGGGTCTGACACCACAGTGCAAGTGGCACTGGGAACAGTCGCCTACCAGCCCACGTATGAACAACAGTCTGACACCACAGCAGGACGTGGCATCACCACCGCATCCGACAGGTCTGACACACCTGCAAATAGCTGTGCGATGTCAGACTAGCTACTCAACTACCCTCCTTCACTCCTCGGCTATAAATACTCACCCCAAACCAGGTTTGAGGTATCACTTCTCAACTCTCTCAATACTACTACTATCATACTTTCCTTCCCAAGCAAATTACTGATTCTCACGCCGGAGAGTGGTAACAAGGAGCACCCCCCACCCCATCCTCCTTGTTACGAGTCACGGTTTGTTTCCTTTTGCAGGAAACCCACCACCAGACGATCCAGCCAGCAATCCTCGGAAAGAAGGGATTAACCCTCTTGACGAGAACAGTGAGTTAACCCTACCCGGTTAACCATTGTTTCATCATTGGCGCCCACCGCTACTCTTAGCACTTTTTTCCAATCATCCTTTTCTTTCCAAAGATGTCTGATCGTCAAAACAACACTACCGGGGATAACCTAAACCCCGCAAACCAAGGGCCTGCGGGAACCATTCCCCTAGCCCCAAATGCCCAACACATTGGCACGTCAACGCAAGGGGGCGCATCCCTTACGTTTGGACACGATCTGTCACAGTACGCTGCCGTCATACCTCCAGGCATGAGCCCTCATACCTGGTATGACCAACAAGCAGCCCTTCTGGCCGCAACGTACAACAGAGCTTGCGCCGACGAGCAAGGAGGTGTCGGACCTACCCCGATACCGCGTACACCTGCCGGTCGTATTTTACGATACGACGACAGGGCCCCCACACATCCATCCTCCAGAAGCAGGCAAGAGGACCGCGGCTCCTCCTATTGTGATGTCCGCACAATCAATGAGGATGATTCCTCGTACGGGTCCCGCCGCAGGGACTCCGTACATAGCCGTTTAGGCTCTCAAGAAGAAAGAAGGCGGCAGTCTACAACACGCCGCAACACAAACATTCATAGTCGTTTGGGACCACAGTCCCACCATGAAGGGTATGGCCATACTGATCCAGATGACAGTACATACCGCGGGGAGTCCCATTCCACCAACAGTAGACCGGGCGGACGCAACTATGTTCCTCCCACTCAACCCCGCAACACATACCTCCGCGCTGCAAAGCGCAACCAGGGCAAACCTTATAGGCCGAAATCTGCGGCCGAAAACTCTAAGTTTGTCCCGGAGATCGCCAACGCCGATGTCACCACCACAAAATTCCCATTAAACATTGGGAAATACAACGGCTCAACCGACCCAGATGATCACAACAACATCTTCGTCGGTGCTGGGTGCAACGGTAAGTGGGACGAACCTACCTGGTGCCATTTTTTCCCACAGACCCTAACAGGTCTGGCCAGGGCATGGTTCGATTCTCTGCCACCAGGGTCACTGACCTCATTCGAGGACTTACAATAAAAGTTCCTCGCACACTTTAGCCAGCAACGACGCCATGAACGTGATTCAATGGACGTCATGAACATCTGGCGCAGAGACAACGAATCGCTTGACGCATTCGTTGTCCGTTACAATAAAGAGATCCTAGAGATAGGAGACGTTGACAACCAGATGGCACATAACCATTTCATTGTTGCAGTCAAAGACGAACAAATGGTTATGAATATTTCCGGCGGCAACGGCTTGCCTAAGAAGTGGGAAGATGTCATGGCTAAGGTCAAAACTTATGCCCAAATGCAGCGGTCTCTCAGACCGCATATGTCAAAGGCACAACCCCTAGCGGAAGGCCAGTCTTCCCGCCAAGAGCCGAAGCGCAGCAATAAGCGCAACAGGGACACATGGAATCGCGGCAGCGATTCCAAGCCGTATGTCCCTCGGAACAACCAGCCCGACGCAAGGGCTACAATCAACGCCCAACGAGAAAACCGGGCGTCAAAGAAAGAGTCTCGGGACCGCAGCTGGACCGAGATCAACCAGTCGCCACGCGACGTTCTCCTCACGGATTCACAATTCCTGAGACCGGCCCAACCAATGAAGTCCAAAAAGAATCAAGATCCCGCACTCTACTGCGAGTATCACAAGGACTCGGGCCACACCACGAACGACTGCATCAGTCTCCGACTGGAGATTGAGCGAGCCCTAAAGGAGGGGAAACTGCAACACCTTTTGACAGGCGCACAGAAAGCTACCAAGCGCATCACTCCCCACAACGAGGGCACCTCCACGGGTAAAAGGGCCATGTACGTGGCCTCTACCCACATGATCAATGGAGGGAAAGGAAGACCGCGAAAGGCGGCGAGAAGACCGGACAATGACTGGAAGGACGAGCAAGTCGTCTTTCCAAAAGTCCGAGGCGGACCGCGCGATAGGCGCGCCGTGGTTATCACTGGGCACCTAGCTCACTACTGCACCGAGCGATTGTTCATCGACCCGGGCAGTACGTCCGATATTATATACGAGCAGTGCTTCAACCAGTTCGATCAAGAAGACAAAGATCGACTGCAGCCAGCGGACTACCCGTTGGCTGGATTTTCAGGGGAAACCGTGTTCCCCCTGGGACAAATTACCTTCCCTGTGCGCCTCACCAACGGAAGGCACACAAGGACGGAGGAGGTGAACTTCATAGTTTTACCTCACACCTCAAAGTATGACGTAATTCTCGGGAGGGAGTCCCAAGGCGACTTCAACATGATAACATCCGTCCCCCACTCTGCCATCGGTTTTCCAACCGAAACAGGGATCGCGATAATATACGCCCAAAGAGAAGTCATGTCTACGGACGAACTGCGTCCGACAAAGGTAGCAAGGCCTACCCCCAACACTCAACCAGAAAAATGGGTTCTTAATGCAAGACACCCAGAACAAACAGTCACGTTGGGCCATGCCTTGACACCTACCATCAGAGCGCGCCTGAAGCAACTCCTCTTCAGAAACCAAGATATTTTCGCGTGGACACCCGCAGATATGACAGGGGTACCACGCGAAATTGCGCAACACTTCTTGAATACCATGCCAGGTATCAAGCCCGTGATCCAAGGCCAACGCCACCTTGGATCAGCAAAAAACGCGGCGATGGAAGAGCAGGTACAGGAACTGCTCTCCGCAGGCATCCTGCGGGAAGTGAAATACCAGACTTGGCTGTCCAACCCAGTCATGGTAGAAAAACCAAGCGGGGGCTGGCGCATGTGTGTCGATTACAAAGACCTCAATAAGGCCTGCCCCAAGGATTGTTACGCACTTCCAGAGATCGACGAGAAGGTCGATAACCTCGCACCATTTCGATGGAAGTGCTTCCTCGATTGTTACAAAGGCTATTACCAAGTACAAATGGCAATCGACGATGAAGATAAAACGGCATTCCGCACTCCCATCGGGAATTACTGCTACACCAAAATGCCGTTCGGGTTGCGCAACGCGGGCGCAACCTATCAAAAGTTGATGAACGACACCTTTCGCGGTCAAATCAGCAAAAGTGTCGAAATCTATATGGACGACCTGGTCGTCATGAGCATGGAGGAAAACACCATGCTCGACGACATCGAAAGAACATTCCAAACTCTGCGAAGCGTTAACATGAAGCTCAACCCAGGGAAATGCTCGTTTGGAATGGAAGAAGGCAAATTCCTTGGATTCATCGTAACCAAAGATGGATTCAAGGTAAACCCGGAAAAAGTTCAGGCGATCGAGCGCATGCCATCGCCTTCTACGATGAAGGAAATGCAACGACTAGCCGGTAGGCTAGCCGCACTCAATAGATTCTTAGCCAACCATGCAGCTAAGTCTTACCCTTTCATCAAGACCCTGCGGAGCTGTCTAAAAAAGGAACAATTCCAATGGACCGCAGAGGCCGAAAAAGCTTTCCGGGAAATGAAAGAGTGTTTGATCCAACTCCCAACTTTAACCGCACCACGAAAAGATGAGCCACTTATCTTATACCTGTCTGCCGCGGACAACGCGGTAGGCGCGGTACTTATAGTGGAGCGGGAAGGAGTCCAAACACCCATCTACTACATCAGCAAAATGCTCAACGACCCAGAGACAAGGTACTCCATCATGGAAAATTGGTACTGGCACTAGTGCACGCATCGAGACGTTTACGACGTTACTTTGCAAACCACGTCATCACAGTATTAACCAACTATAGGATCGGCCCGATCCTATCAAAACCCGACATCTCTGGGAGGTTAGCAAAATGGGCAATCGAGCTGGGCGCGCTTTCACTGAACTATAAGCCGCGCCCCGCAATCAAAGGTCAGGTCTTGGCTGACTTCGTTGCTGAAATACCAGCAAACCGCATCCAAGAATGCGAAGAAGAACAAAACCCTGTATCACAACCACCCTACACAGAAACCTGGGCACTATTTACAGATGGTGCATCCAACGAAGATGGTTCTGGCGCAGGTTTGCGACTTGTCAGCCCCGATGGCCAAGAGCTAACCTACGCAATACGCCTCGATTTCGAAAGCACGAATAACGAAGCAGAGTATGAGGCTCTACTGGCAGGGTTGCGTTTAGCAATTAAACTCGACGTCAAACATTTGGAAGCACACGTCGATTCACTACTAGTCGCAGGGCAGATACGCGGTGACTATGCCGCAAAGGGGGATACCATGATCCTCTATCTCGAACAAGCCCTGCAACTGAAGTCAAAGTTTACCTCCTTCAATATTCGCCACATCAACAGGAGCGAAAATAAACCTGCGGACGCACTATCAAAGCTTGCGTCCACCAGCTTCCAACACCTGGCAAAAGAGGTACGCATCGAAGTCCTGCAAAATCCTTCGGTACCCCTACGCCAAGTCAATGCCATCCAATACGGTACAACATCCTGGATGACCCCACTCATTGCATACTTACAATCAGGGGTTACTCCCAAAAGCAAAGCAGAGGCACGCAAGTTGCAATACAAAGCGTGTCATTACCAAATGGTAGACGGTATCTTATACCGTAAATCATACTTGGGGCCACTCCTACGATGCGTCAACCCCCAAGATGCCACATACCTTATCAAAGAAATTCACGAGGGGATATGTGGCATACACGCAGGACCACGCATGGTGGTGTCCAAAATCATGAACGCCGGGTACTATTGGCCGGGCATGCACCTGGATGCAGTCAAAGTCTTACGCAAGTGTTTCAATTGTCAGCGAAATGCTCCCAAGACCTTGCGTCCCAAGAACAACTTGATCCCCGTCACCACCGCATGGCCATTCCAAAAATGGGCAATCGATGTAGTGGGACCATTCCCAGACGCACCAGGAGCAGTGAAATTTATCATAGTAGCTGTTGATTACTTTACAAAATGGGTAGAAGCAAAGCCACTTGCATCAACCACCGCTATGATAACAAGGAAATTCGTGTGGGAACATATCATCTGTCGTTTCGGTCTACCAATGTGCATCGTCACCGACAACGGTACCAACTTCGCTGCCGACGACTTTCAAAAATGGCTAAAAGAGCTAAACATTGAACACATATTCTCCTCAGTGGCGCATCCGCAAGGGAACGGCCAAGTCGAGAGTATCAATAAAAGCTTAGTCGAAGGCATCAAAGCACGGTTGGGAACAGCCAGACGCGGCTAGGTTGATGAACTCCCAAGTATTTTATGGGCTCACAGGACAAGCCCAAAAACAAGCAACGGCGAGACCCCCTTCAGCCTGGTCTATGGTACTGAAGCGGTGATCCCCGCGGAAGTAGGCCTCCCCTCACCTAGAATGTTGGCCATCAACAAGATGGACAACAATGAGGAACGCAGGGTTGACTTAGACCTCTTGGAAGAAAGACGCGAAAACGCTGCCATCAACGAGGCCAAGTACAAAACCAAGTTGGAAAAGTACTACAATGCACGCGTTCGCATTTGTACTTTCAACCCTGGAGACTACGTCCTTCGTGACAACGAGGCATCCAACGCAGAACGCCCAGGGAAACTTGCCCCCAAGTGGGAAGGACCGTACCTCATCCAAGAGGTCCTGGGCAAAGGCGCGTATAAACTACAAACGTTAGAAGGCGAAACTATCGCACGCACATGGAACGCACAGCAACTTCGACGCTGTTATATGTAAGCCATGTTTTCTGCATGTAATCTATCGGGCCGCAGGCCATTTGCAAATAAATAAATAGACGATTCAATGCAATATTGTTTATTTATTTCTATTACAAATGCGTGTTCCACTCTGAGGTATGCACAAAAACATATTAGCAAAATCTTCATTCGTGATACCCACACAGAATGGTAACTACACGCAACTATTGTAATAGGCCAGCAATGACAATACTGTTTGTCTAACCAGAGACAAATCTTCATACTTGCATATCACCTAGATATGCAAAAGGCAATTACAGATTTAGTATTACTCACAGTAACACTAAACGCGTACAAATTCAAACATACAAGTAGTAAAAACACTTGTAAAAATTGAAACAACAATTCTTTATATTCAAAAAATTCCTACACCTGCGCGGTGCACAAGGAATTTACATAAAGTTTTGTAACATTTACATAAGGAAACAAAAGAGGCACGCAGGCCAATCTAATCTTCCTTTGTACCACTGGGGCCCGCACCATCCGTGCCCTCAACATCTGGTTTTTCCTCATCCTCTTCGTCTTCACCAGCGTATAGGACCCGCAAGCGGTCCACATAATCCTCCGCTTCTAGACACTTTTCAAGTTCTTCAAGACCTGTGAGGGTTGTATCATTAAACTCCTGAACCGCAGCAGCAAGAAGCGCTTCAGTATCCACATCCTTGAAACCGGATCGCTCATCAGTATATCCGCCCTCGGATACAAGATTCATATGAGCAATGCAGCGATTATAGCCAGCTTTAAAACCAGCATCCCGGGCGCGATCCCTGATCTCGTTAACACCCGCTAGGGTCTCGGGTGCGTCAAGAATGGCAGTAACAATCTGCGAAACATGAATACAATGGTTATCAAAGGCAAACCTACAACAAAAATAACAAGGCCACGGATACTTACATGCCCGATCCCGCGAAAACGCATCCATTCATGATCAGCCTTGAGCAACTCAACTGAAGAAGCGTAACTATCTCTAGCCTCTTCAGCCTCTCTTGCCCGCACTTCAGCTTCAGCAGCACGGGCAGAGACTTCCTCAATAGTGACCCCCCGGGTCCGCACTTCAGCCTTTTAGCAAGAAGTCATAAGTATACAAAAATAATCAACATACTTATGAGACGCAATTTCAAAGTAAGGAAAAACTTATACCTGAAGGTCCAAGATAGTTTTGCTTAACCTGGTGCGGTCAACATTTGCCCCTTCAAGATCTTTTGCAGCACGAGCCTCCGCCTCCTTGGCCTCTTCCAGAGCCTTGGCAAGACGAACCTCTGCTTCCTTGGCCCCTTGGGCAGCCGCAACGGCCTCAGCTTTCTCTTTAGCCAACGCAGAAATTGCTGCCTTGGCATTGATAAGCTCCTGACGAACATTAAAGAGAGTTTCATTCTGTTTACCCCAAGATTCTTTCCAAGTCTTGCGCTCATCAGATAGCGTCTTGCGCTCATCAGAAAGGGTTTCTTTAAAACGCTTACGCTCATCAGACAGCAGTTTTGCAAGAGTACGAACCTGTTTAAGCTCAGCAGTTGCAGCCCACTCTTCAGTCTGCTTATGCTTCTCAAACGCAGCTCTATCCCTCTCAAGCTGCTCTCTATTCCTCTCAAGCTGCTCTGCACCCTCACGTGCAGCCTTCACCAACTCCTCGGCCTCGGCCCGTAAACGCGCATTCTCCTCCTCCTTGCACCCCAGCACCTTGCACTTTTCCATAGTGGCATTCGCCATTATGGAGCTCCCCACAAGCATGGAGGAGAGTTGGTTCATCTGGACCTCAGTCGGTAAAGAGCGGGCCCGGTTTACCTCAAAAGGAGTGCCCAAACCACTCAGAATCTCCCTACACGCAGAGGGATCAACAGAAATGTCATCCCCTTGCATCACAGACCACGGAGGGCGGTGGTAAGACATGGCCCGGTCTTCTGTGTAAGAGCGATAATAATACTCCAATTCAGGCTCTTCAGGCTGAATTGGAGTCTCTACAAAACCCGCACCACCAGCGGAACCGGAAGCCTTCTCGGCAACAGGAGACTTTGGCTTTCCGGTGTAACCAAACTTCAAATCCATATCAACAGTATCCTCTGGGGTGATAACATTATCACTCGAATCAACCGTGTCATGGATTTGAGCCGCGGGACCCTTTCCAGTGTCCACCCCCCGCACAGAGGCTTCAGGAGTAACAGCCTTATGAACCCCCGCACCCGCAGCAGTGTCGTGCGGAGGAGGGGGAGGAGGAGCATCAAAGTCGAAGAACCCTTCATCTTGCGGCTCTGAAATCAACACAGAAATACTTTAAAGAACAAGTATAAGCACGAAATATTTGTTAGTCATGCGTCACATACCAGAAACAACCGCAGGCTTCCTTGGTATGACAAAAGGCTTGCGCCTGGTCTGAATCTTCGGCTTCTTTCCCCCACCAGCATCACCAGCTTCCTCCGCTTTCCTCTTCTTCTCATCACCGGGTTTCGAACCCGCAGTGGTTCCACCGGTGGCCGCACCAGCACCTGGAACACCCAAGCCCTCAAGGGTGTCAGATACTACCACGTAATCGGTATATCTGCGGAAATGAGAACGAGAGATACCTGCTGCTTGCTTCACCAAAGGCGGAACAACAGAAACATCAGGCTTCTTCACACTGCGACCCCGCACAGACTTATCCACATGCTTTTTCTCCGCATGTCTTTTGGGGGCACCCTTTGACTCAAATTTGCCAAGGTTCCCAAGTGTACCTGCGTATAAAATATCAGCAAAAAACTTTGTAAAGCAATAAAGAAGGCTATGGATAATACCTTTGCCCTGCGGCAGGGGTGCGGTCATCACCTCGCGTGAAGCAACGCGGAATAAAGGGACAATCGTCAAGTTAAACCCTTTACCTTCCGCAGTCGGAATAAGATCAACCTTGCCAGTAAAGGTTGGATCAAATATCTTCCACACTTCCACAATTTCTGATAATACATATCCAAATTAATAACAAACACGGGAATAAAGCAACCGCAAAAGAGTGGTAACACTTATCACCAGTTTTCTCCCGCACCACAGGCGTGAAATTCCTCTTAGGCCGGGTCAACATCATCCGCAGCACCCACAATTCATTATTGGTCAGCTGCCTATGCTCAATGGGTTTCAGCCTTGAGAACCACTCCGCAGTCTCCGCGGTAGGCATAGCAATATCCTCCGCAGGGATAGGCTCATTGACGTTCCGCATAGTCATGTCCACAACAACCGCGGCAGCCTTAACGTAGAAGAACTTACACTTCCACTTCGTAATACCCTTCGGAGGGGTCATCAATTTGAGGCTTCCATACCGTTCTCTAAAGGAAAAGAAACCGGTGTTCACCGTCAACTGGTAAAACCCCCGGAAGTTTTCAACGGTAACCGGCAGACCAAGAGCACGAAACGTTGATTCAAAATGTCTAATACGGATCATCCTAAAAGGACTCATCTGGGAGATATGGATCTTGTAAAATTCCAAGACCTGAGCAACAAAAACTGTTAATGGTAAACGAAGGTTACCATCAGTAAAACAATCGGCCCACATGGTGATGTGACTGGCCGGAGCACAGGCACCAGTATCACCAGTTTGGGGATAAACAGCCCCATACTCGTGAGGCATCTCAATCTTGACCATCAGTTGGTCGAATGAAGCTTTCGGCCACTTCAAGGGTGGTAGGCCACCTCCAGGAACACTGCCACCATCATCTTCTTCTTCCCCGGCCACCGGAGAAGAGGCTTCAGGGTTTTCACCCTCCACATTGTGTGGGTTAGATGGATCAGTCATCAGAAATATGTAGAACAGAAGTTTCGAGTTAAACAAAAAACTCAGAAAACTCAGAAGATCACCGGAATAGAAGGCAGATTAATCGGAGAAGATGAAGGGAATGCTCTCTCTCTCACCAGAAATTTTTCGAAAAAATTGAACAGTAAGGGGAAACCAAACGGTTTCCCCTTTATATACTCATCGCAATAAATGCGATACAGTAACCGCCTCAACACGTTCAAAATAGGCGAGTTACAAGACGACACGTGTTCAGCGACCTTTCCGCTGACGGTTACCACGCGCGAGTGGCCGCCCACGCGCCTGACAAAGAAGACTTTTTCACTCCCTGCTACAATGCAGTTATGACCTCGGTCAGTGCAAACGTCTTTTCAAATCAGCACATGTCAGAATCCTACCAACTTCAACAACCCACACGTGCAATCGTGACGTAACCAACAGAAAGCGACAACCTTATCCAAACACAAGCGGCATGCGGTTTCTCTGGTTTACCGCACCATAACCCATACCGCATGTCGTTTTTTACATACCCCTCAAAAAAGGCAAAAATATATATCCTTAAATTATATAAAGGGGTATAAGTCATAACCGCACATACCCACGAGCACACGTGGAATATGCGGAGATGACAAACACCAACCCGCACAGGTGTGTCAGATACTCAGAACCAGCATGGTTCTTTGGACTGCGAAAACCGCTTCGCAGGATGCGGTAAACCGCACTCCATGAAAGCTTCTTCAAGCTTCAAAACCCTCATTTCCGGTTCACAACCACAGAGGGAACGCAAACAGCTTCTCCTTAAGGAAAAGGACAAGTATGCTGAGCAACCGCACATCAGCAACCCTGTCCCCTGAACCTTCAAGAGCCACATCCAGGCTAGAAGACTTCTAGAAGCGAGTTCTTTGCTGCAAACCGCAACCATTCTTGCGTAGTTACTGCAAACCGCAACTATGCGAACGGTAGCTACGGAAGAGCCACAACTAAACCACCACGCAGAAGAGCAAAGCTATTTCAAGATAAACTGCTTTCCAACTAAGCGTGAAGGAAAGTGGCTACAAAACGAATGCGGAAGAGTTTCAACCAACTTCCCAAGTATCTAAGACGATCTCTTCCGGCAACACTACTTACAGGGAAACTACTTTCCACCAAAGCGTGAAGGAAAGTGGCTCCAGAACAGCGGTAACAAGTCTGCCTATGACTAGTTACCCACCTATGGACCGCATAGAATAAACAATGGTGGGCACAACCCTGCCTATGATCATGTTTATCTGCCCATAGTCCAGATTCACATTGTTCGACCAAACACGGCCAACAATGACGCAACTACCCCACGATCCTCAAAGAAACATGGCAAACGAGGTTCGACAACGAGGTAACCGCAAAGAACGTACGGTTACTAGAGAGCTACACCTCTGAGGACGTGCGGTTACTTGAGAGATAAACCGCAGAAGACGCGCGGTTACTAGAAAGCTTAAACTGGAGAACACGAACACCCCACAAAACAGGGATCATCGTTACATGTCCAGTTGCTGAACATAGAGCTTGAGCAAAGTACTTACAACTTTGCACCAGCTGACGCAGAGGTTCCAACTAGACTAAAGAAGACATCTTCAGTCACGATCTCAAAGGTTGGTTCGAACCCTGCTAATACCTTCAGTCACCGTCTCAAAGGTTGGTCCGAAACACCAACAGGTGGCTGATGACATCAGAAAAAGGTAGACCAAGAGTCAAGTCCTTGGCTGAGAATTCCGCATCAGACGGAACTTGCTCACCATGCACCCTTCTCAAAGGAAGAAACAATCCACTAGAAAGGGCCGACTACTTAAAGAAGGTGCCATCTGCATGGCACAATCTTAACCTTCTAGACAACATAGTCCAGTATCCCTCCCACATGCGACTCGCATACGGAAGGAACACTAGACTGGGGGGACTTGAAGGGGTATGGTCCCAAATATCGCGTCAGCACGACCGCGAATGACCATTACCCTCATTAAAAACCCCCCAACAAGCAATTAACTCCCCAGTGTCCGCGTAGACACACGCGAACACTGCGGTCCAATCTGTCCATTGATGAGAAGACTTACCTTAGGGACGGAAACTAATGTTACGCATAGCGATGCGGCCTCGCACCGCATCCTATGAACATTTTCGTCACGACAAGGAATCTGGACAACAGTAACAGTCACTCGACAGGCGATGCGGCACAACACCGCATCCCGCGCAAATCATGAATGGAACAACCAATGCGGGAACAACATCAATGACCGCAAGCAGCGATGCGGCTTGGCACCGCATCCTGCCTACGAGGCAAGTGGGTCTGACACCACAGTGCAAGTGGCACTGGGAACAGTCGCCTACCAGCCCACGTATGAACAACAGTCTGACACCACAGCAGGACGTGGCATCACCACAACATCCGACAGGTCTGACACACCTGCAAATAGCTGTGCGATGTCAGACTAGCTACTCAACTACCCTCCTTCACTCCTCGGCTATAAATACTCACCCCAAACCAGGTTTGAGGTATCACTTCTCAACTCTCTCAATACTACTACTATCATACTTTGCTTCCCAAGCAAATTACTGATTCTCACGCCGGAGAGTGGTAACAAGGAGCACCCCCCACCCCATCCTCCTTGTTACGAGTCACGGTTTGTTTCCTTTTGCAGGAAACCCACCACCAGACGATCCAGCCAGCAATCCTCGGAAAGAAGGGATTAACCCTCTTGATGAGAACAGTGAGTTAACCCTACCCGGTTAACCATTGTTTCATCACTGTGGAGAAAATGGACATTATAAAACAGAATGTCCTAAATTAATCAAACCAGCAGACAACAAAACTAAGGCGACCGACGGAACTATTAAGAAGAATGCTAGGGCATTTCAGCTGACCACTCAAGAAGCAGAAATCATCCCAAATGTGATAGCGGGTACGTTCTTAGTTCACAACATTTACGCCAAAGTATTATTTGACTCTGGTGCAAACCAAAGTTTTATAAATACTTCATTCTGCCAAGCTCTTAATTTACCTTTAACCAATATTAGGCAGATTTTTACAGTTGAAACGGCAGACGGAAATTCAGTTAAAATAGATAAAGTTTTGCAAGAAAAAAACATAGAACTTTTAGGACATAAATTCTCTGCAAAACTATTGCCGATGAATTTAGCTGAATTTGATGTTGTATTAGGAATGGATTGGTTAGTAGCCAACCATGCTAGAATCCTTTGTGATCAGAATTCAATAGAAATTCAATCACCCACCGGAGAAGTGATTAGGATTACAGGAGATAAACCACGTAAGCCCATGAAGTTCATATCAGTAATGAAAGTTGCTAATTATGAACGAAAACAAGGAATAATGTATATGATTTCGGTAATCATTAGTACTAAGGGAAAAGATCTTAAGGAAATACCAATAGTCTCAGAATATCCAGATGTATTTCCAGAAGAGTTACCAGGGTTACCACCAAATAGGGAGGTAGAGTTTAGGATTCATCTAATTCCAGGAACTACACCGATAGCCAAGGCACCTTATCGGTTAGCACCCACAGAAATGTTAGAACTAAAAACGCAATTAGATGAATTACTAAGTAAAGGATTCATATAACCTAGCTCATCCCCTTGGGGAGCGCCAGTATTATTTGTTAAGAAAAAGGATGGTTCAATGAGAATGTGTATCGATTATAGAGAATTGAATAAGGTTACAATTAAGAATCGATACCCATTACCTAGGATTGATGATCTGTTTGATCAACTTCAGGGGGCTAGATATTTTTCTAAGATAGATTTACGCTCCGGATATCATCAATTGAAGGTACAAGAAGAAGACATACCTAAAACTGCTTTCAGAACTAGGTATGGTCATTATGAGTTTACAGTTATGCCCTTTGGGTTAACAAATGCACCTGCTGCATTCATGGACATGATGAATAGGATCTGTAAACCATATTTGGATAAATTTGTAATTGTCTTCATAGACGATATACTTATTTATTCCAAAAGTCAGATAGAGCATTGTGAACACCTTCATGCACTCTTAACTTTGTTAAGAAAAGAAAAGCTTTATGCCAAATTCTCGAAGTGTGAATTTTGGTTACAAGAAGTGCAATTCTTAGGACACATGGTGAATCATGAAGGTATTCACGTAGATCCTGCTAAGATAGAGGCAATTACCAAATGGAAGGTTCCACAAACAGCAATGGAAATTAGAAGTTTTATAGGTTTAGCTGGGTATTATAGACGGTTTATTAAGGATTTTTCCAAAATAGCCGTACCATTAACTAAGCTAACCTGTAAAGCGGTTAAGTTTGAATGGGGACCAAAGCAAGAAGAAGCCTTTAGAATATTAAAGCAGAAATTAACAAATGCACCAATCTTAGCCTTACCAGAAGGAACTGAAGATTTTGAGGTATATTGTGATGCTTCAAAACTAGGATATGGATGTGTGCTTATGCAACGCAAAAAGGTGATTGCATATGCTTCAAGGCAATTGAAAAAGCACGAAGAAAATTATACGACTCACGATTTAGAATTAGGAGCCGTAATTTTTGCCCTTAAGATTTGGAGACATTATCTGTATGAAAGTAAATTTACTGTTTATACAGATCATAAAAGTTTAAGATATATATTTGGGCAAAAAGAGTTAAACATGAGGCAAAGAAGATGGATGGAAATCCTAAGTGACTACGACTGTGATATTCAGTATCACGAAGGAAAGGCAAATGTAGTTGCAGATGCCTTAAGTCGTAAGTATTATGAAAAACAACGACGAGTTCGTGCTCTCAGATTAAATCTACAAATAGATTTAATGGAACAATTGAAGAATGTTCAAACTACAGCAATCAAGGATGATGCTGAAGGAATGAAAGGACGAATCAAGGAATTAGAACAAGGAATAGATGGAGTTTAGAGATTCCACAAAAGTAGAATTTGGGTACCTAAGCAAGGAGACTTAAGACCTAAGATTTTAGAAGAAGCCCATAAATCTAGGTATACTATGCACCCAGGAAACAATAAGATGTACCAAGATTTAAGAAAGAACTTCTGGTGGATAGGAATGAAAAAGGATATAGCACGATATGTTTCTAAATGTCTCACTTGTTCACAAGTTAAGGCAGAACATCAGAAACCCTCAGGTCTACTACAACAATTAGAAATGCCTGTATGGAAATGGGAACTTATAACAATGGATTTTGTTACTAAGTTACCCAAAACCAGAAAAGGTAATGATGCGATTTGGGTAATTGTGGATCGATTAACCAAAGCAGCTCACTTTTTACCAATGAAAGAAACCTTTAGTATGGAAAGGTTGGCAAAATTGTATGTAGATGAAGTTGTATCCTTACATGGAGTTCCACTCTCCATTGTTTCGGATAGGGATAGTCGTTTTACTTCTCATTTCTGGAAAAGTTTCCAGCAAGCTATGGGAACTCGATTAAATCTGAGCACTGCATATCATCCCCAAACAGACGGACAAAGTGAAAGGACGATCCAAACTCTAGAAGACATGCTCCGAGCATGTGTAATAGATTTTGGTGGAAATTGGGATGATCATTTACCATTAATTGAATTCTCCTATAACAATAGCTATCATTCAAGTATTGAAACCGCCCCATTTGAAGCACTGTACGGAAGAAAGTGCAGAACTCCAGTTTGTTGGGCAGAAATAGGAGAAAGTCAATTGTCAGGTCCTGAAATAGTGCAAGAGACAACTGATAAGATTACTCAAATCAAGGAAAGACTGAAAATGGCTCGTGATCGTCAAATGAGTTATGCAGATAATCGGCTCAAGCCGCTTGAATTCCAAGTGGGAGACAAAGTATTATTAAAAGTTTCTCCTTGGAAAGGAGTAGTTAGATTCGGAAAGAAAGGAAAGCTAAGTCCAAGGTACGTAGGACCATTTTCAGTGATCCAACGTATAGGACCAGTTGCTTATCGTTTACAACTACCAGAAAAATTAGCAGGAGTACATGATGTATTTCATGTATCCAATCTCAAGAAATGTCTATCAGACGAATCTTTGGTAGTACCTCTTCGAGATATAGAGGTAAACGAAAAGCTGAAATTTGTTGAGAAACCTCTTCAAATTGAGGATCAAAAGATCAAGTTTCTCAAACATAAACGACTAGTTTTAGTCAAAGTCAGATGGGATTCAAAGAGAGGAGTTGAATACACTTGGGAGCTGGAATCAGAAATGAAGCGAAAGTATCCTCATTTATTCCAGTAAATCTCGAGGACGAGATTTTTATTAAGGTGGGGAGAATGTAACAACTCTCATCAAAAGTCCTAATTATTATATTATTTTATTTAATAGGAAACCCTAATTGAGACACCCAAGTGATTTTGCACAAACCCTAAAATTTTCCGAACAATCGGAATCAGGATCAGGGCCCCTAAAACTCATGGGGGGATAAACCCTATTTACGATTATCCTCAAATCTCGTTGTCAAAAATCGAAGTTACAAAACAGTTAAGTCAGCAAGGCTAGTTCCAGACGTGGCTGACCTAGGGTAAAAACGTGTCCCTTGCGCACCGCAAGGAAAAAGGCTTACGGTGCGCAAGCCTGTTAGGTGTCCCTTGCGCACCGCAAGGATGTCAGTCTTACGGTGCGCAAGCCTGGCCAAATTTTAAGTATAAATAGCAGACATTGGCAATCGAATTTTGGTATTGAAACGACGTAAAACTTCGCTGTATGTACTGAGATACGTTTTGTTTACCACAATTAACACACACGGATCACAAATCGACGCCGCAATTCAGGGTAATAACTCGATCGCTGCTACGATTCAATGTCCGATCGATTAAACTATCCAATGGATGTTTAAGTGCTGCCCACATTAGGGTTTATGCTTTGTCATTCGTCGTTAAATCGATGGATGTTTAAGTATCGCACTTTGTCATTCGTTGTGAAGGTTTTAATCTCGTGAGTTATCGTAAATGCTGTATTAAGTTACTAACCTAGTTTGTGTGCCTGATTATTTAAACTAGGTTATCAAGGCTAATCAGTAGGATAAGCTCTGTTAAATCTGCAATGTGAGTCATTCTCTTTTTATCAAATCTATTTACAAAAGCATGTTTATTTCAAAGTTATAATTACGGGGATTAAGTCTTTGTAATCACCAAATTACAGCCGGTATGTGGGGTTTTGTATACATTACTTGATAATCGTCACTATTGGGGCAGCCAATGGGGGATATGACCATAGTCACAGATCCGGTCGAGTGACAAATACCGTGGGTAGTTGGTTTGATATCAGAAACATTGTAATCGCTCTTAATACTATAAATTATAACAAACGAGTCGTTTTAGAAAATAGAATGATTCACTCAGTATTTCCCGCTGACAAAACCTTTTTAAAACATGTTTCAGGTGAGCTGTTGTGATTCAGGAAAAGTGTCGCGAAGCACTATCAGCTTAAGGAAGTGGCTCAGTATAAAATAAAGAAACATGTTTTGTAAAATAAAAGATTTCCTTGTGAAATCTCAAGATTGTAAATTATCAGGGTTTATCCCGAGTTGTGAAATAAAAATAATCGGGAAATATTTCAGTTTTAAAAAGATCCTGAAGAAACTTCCGGTGTTAATTAAATACCACGGGATTTCTGTCCCACGGCTCCTGAAACGGGTCAAACCGGGTCGAGGGCCGTGACAATCACCCTGTACGAACTTCATTTTATCAATTCATATTCTGTATGAACAATTTATTCATCCAAGATAAACCCTAGAAATCCTTACAGAAATTCCAGCTCGTTTAACCGCTGATTAGTCAGCCAGAGTAGTGTTTGGTTTTGCGCAGTTAGTCGGCGCCATTCTCTCGATAAAAAACGGACATTATCTGTCTAATGGCGGAAGAAAAGACATGATATGTTGAAGTACATTTTCAGGCAATCTGGAGACTGTGTCTTGCGGATCGAGTATCCCGTGTTTGCTTTCCAAAAATCTTTCCCAGGAAGAGTTTCGAGCATTTCGCAGCCTCATGATACCTTAAACAAAGGTTTATGATTGCAAAGGTTGAATATCCCCTGTACACACAGAAAGATATATAAAGCACCAAATTTTCCGTACACGCATAGCTGGACATAATACTGGTTAGATCTACATGCAATTAAAATACAGAAAGTCCATCACATCGTCGTTTGTTACTTTATGAAAAAAAAATCATTTTCGACCACACAAACATGACATTGTTCAAAAATTTCGGGTCCATTCGACTGCGTAAATCCGTCTTGACAAGCATCAACTTCGAAAAACATCTTTCAACGGTTGAGGTTGCAACAGGTAAAACCAAAGTTAGCTTCGTTACCCGATAAACCAAGGGACGAGAACTATGTGTTCCCATTTCAACCATAAGACGCGCAAGATCATTTATTTTATTATTTGGACTTTATTAGTTATTACAATTTGGGCTTAATTATCATAAAACTAATCATTTGGGCTTGTTACCTTACAAGTTTTGGGCTTAATGAATAATATAAAATTTCATAATTTTCTCTTAGAAGCATCCTCGTATATGTTTTGGGGTATGCTATATATATAAAAACCGAAAAAAACACTGCGAATATGGGGTTGAACCGTAGCCCGTGCTACACCTCATTCTTAAATGGTTCTGCCCCTACGTGAGACAATGGGCAAGATTTTAGAGGTAGTACATAGATGATTTTGCTATTATTTAATTCATTTGTTCTTCTAATTTACAAGATTCTAGAGGTAGTACATAGATGATTTTCCTCTTATTTAATTCATTTATTCTTCTAGTTTACCACTAACCTTTTCAGGACGTGACACTTTAAAGTTTAAACAACTTTCGAATATGACACTTTAAACAAATTTTGAACATGCTTTCTATGTGATAAATAAATTTAGAATTGATTTTTAGAAGAGTAAACTGGTATATTACCCTCTAGGGTTAGATGCGATTGGTAATCTTACCCTCTATTACGAAAATCTTGCTGTCTGACCCCCTGACGTTTTCTGATTGCATCAGTGTACCCCTGAAACGTGAAAAGACTTTTTTGCCCCTGATAATAAGAAAATAGAAGTAAATAACACATTTACACCCTGTGTTTTACCTTCACAAACACGTTTACACCCTGTTTTATTATAGTGTCTTCTCCGGCGATGTTCCGACCACCGGAGCACTTAACTCCGGCCTTCTCTGGCGATGTTACAACCACCGGAGCACTTAACTTCGCGCGATAATAGTTCCAACAATCACAAAGTTGCCTGTCTCATTCATAACACCATATGTGATATCTGAACAAATCCCAGAGGTCCATACTTCTCTGCCTTGAGGATCATTCGCACATTTCTTATACATATATTTTGCAGAGAAAGATGCTACAAAGGATTTTGAAGATGTAGGCCACAGTCAGAATGCAAGAAACATGCTGGCAGATTACTATGTAGGTGACATCGGTATCAACTCTATGCCCCAAAAAGGTAAGTAGCAGCCTACAGACGCAAAAAAAAGGGGTTGATCCGTATCATCTTGACTTGGTTCTGCTAGCTTAGGTGGTTCTTGATCGCAACAAGCAGCTTCTGGGGGGAGCTTAATAGTCATGTTTGTTTTACCCTTACTGATGCTGGTGTTGGCGTATGGTCTCATGTAAACTATTTCAGATCGGCATAATACTGATTAACTGAAAGGATGTGTGTAGTGGTCGGAATACGCTTCTCCGATGGTCGGAATATCGCCGGAGTGGCCGGAATACGCTTCTCCGGTGGTTGGAATATCGCCGGAGAAGACACTTTAATAAAACAGGGTGTAAACGTGTCGGCTTAGGTAAAGCACAGGGGGTAATATTGAAGTTTACTATATAAATATGGGTAAGATTAGGAAAAATACGCTTTTGGTAAGGTTACAATTTTACCCCTCAGGGGGGTACACTGATGCAATCAGAAAAAGTCAGGGGGTCAGACAGCAAGATTTTCGTAATAGGGGGTAAGGTTGCCAATCGCATCTAACCCCAGGGGGTAAAATTGCAGTTTACTCTTTTAAGAATTTGTGTCTTCAAAAGTCATGCATTTGGTAATTTGTAGGAATCTCCGGTACGTGTTTAAACTTTTAACGAATCGATACCAGATAAATAACCAACACGTGGATTTATACATGTATGCTAACTATATATTTAATATATGTGCATTATCGTAGAGTTATTTAGGCCTTCAAGCGTGAAATTTTGCGCGAACGCAGACGATACGCAACTACGAAAACGCCACAGTATTTGGCACTGGACGAATTAAGGACACCGGAACTGTGATTTTGACCGCAATAAATATTATTGATTGTTTAATTGGTCCCTAATATGATTTTTAATATTTTACGTTAATATTCAGATCGTTAACGTCGAAAATCCATGAATGAATCGTCATACGTGATTTAAACATACGCCACGTACATGCGCGCTATTTAGTTTTCTTTCAACAAAATATATTTATTTTGGGGGTAACTTTCTAAAATAGTAATCAAGTTTTAAAAGTGTTCCAATTAGGTTACTCAAGTTTTAAAAGTGTTCCAATCAGGTCACTCAACATTCATTCTTCATTAAAATTAAAGGTTTTTTCATCCATTTCATAGTTAACCATGGTGATGTGGATTTTTGTTTCTTTTTTCTCTTTTATTTGATGCTAACGTCGAGTGATGACGTGGATTGTAACTTGTTTTTTTTTTTTTAATGTAATTAAATGGATTTTATTTTTAATAAATATAATTTCATATATTAAGTTAATTCGACCCCAGCATCTTATACTCGATTTTTTTCTTGACACGTGGAAAAAAGGACATGGCTCGATTTGAATGTTAAGTTATCTAATTGAGACAAAAACAACACCAGTGACCTAATTAGAACACTTTTAAAACTTGATTACGTGAAATATCCCCTTTATTTTGGATGTAAAATATTTATTTTACTTTATTTTACTTTATAAGATAAATTTTACGAAACTAACTAGCGAAAACAGAGTTCAGAAGCGAAAACAAATCGAACGTGGTGTAATTTTGCCGCACGCAATACTGGGCTTGAGCCCACTCCCAAAACCAAACCTATAAATTCATTTCTTTCCCTCTCTCCATTTCTCACCTACACACTCTCTCTCTAGAAACATATCCGGTCACCGTCGATGACCGACGTGTGGCGGTGGTGGTGGTCGTCCAATGCATCGTTAACACCTTCCCCCTAAGCTTAACATTCTGAAACTCGTGGTGGTGTTAGATTTTGCTAATTCAGAGTTGTGGAGATGCCCAAGCAAAGTCCCGGCGAACTCCTTTTCCTTTTTTTTCTTTCGGGTGCCTTTAAATCGGAACTTTTGGGACTCCTGCGTGCATTTTCATGAAAATCCGTGCTCCGGTGATCTCTCTGGTGAGGGGTCAATTTGGGTCTTTTCCACGAAAGCTTTCATCAAGATGAAAACATTTTTCTAGCACATTTCAAATCCCAGCCATTGTTGTGGCGGTGGCGGCTTCGTGGTGCTTAGAAGCAGATTTGATGATTTTTCTTTTAGTAATTTCTATTTTCTAAACCCTAAACTGCCATCACTCAACTTTTCTTTGTAACTTAGAAAGGGAATAATATAAATGTTCCAAATATCTTCAAGGTACAAAATGACATGAGTTCGTAATTTACTAAATCATTAAAGCTAAGTTCAGCTGGTTTTGGGTATGCACGATATTAAGTTCTCGAACTAGTGATTCTCAATCTTGATTATGTATATTCACAAGCGGCAATGCTCAACTTCTTGGGTGAATCTATAGCTTGGTTAGTTATACATCGAATCGAATATATCATAGAGATTAAGTGATCACACAACCATGCCCTTCTTATGAATATCTTTTATAACTCATAAATAAAATTTCCTTTTAGAATCTTTTGTTTCAAAACTATTTTTAAATGTTCAATGGCCATGGAAACTGGAAAGCTCCCAAAGAATTCCATATATATTGAAATTATCAACACCTGATAGTTAGAAATTTACAATGTATTCGGATCTTAATCTCATTATAAAAATACATGAGCAAACACAATCATTTTTATAACCATCTTTGAATAAATAATAAGACAATTATACCACACACCGAGTAAAATGTAGTGTCGATAACACATGGGTAGATAAAGCCAAAATTTGAGTAAATAACCATCTCTTGCCTTACATGATTCACATAGTTAAAACCATTGAGTCATATTAACAAAACATTTTCACACCTGAACCATTTTCATCTAGGAAAAATGCCATGTCAACCAAATATATAAATATTCATTGGTCTAAAAGACGTGTCTATAACACATGTTTAGGTGTGAGTAGGCTTAAAACATACCAGCAGTCAGTTCAGATACTTCTGAAGCAACTTGATCATATTCTGTTTTCAGTTTTTGTCCTTCTTCGCCAAGTTCACCTTTTGCCGGCTTGGTTAGAACCAAAACGCAGCATGTTGGCCTCTTAGTGGCACCTGCATTCGCAAGATCCTGCAACCATGAACATTTCATCACGTCGCTTCTTAAACATAGAAATTGGATCAGTAAGAAGAAGTCACACATTTCTAAAAACTAATACAAATTTATTTTGACTATTTCATAATTTTGTGAATAAATTAAGGGTATAAAACAAAAAGATTTTAATAAAAAACGCTAAAAAACTTGCACAATTTTGTTCAAAATGAAACGGCCGAAGATCAATTTTTTACATCAAAACACCAAATTTGATGTTTTCTTGGCGCAAGTGATCGATCACTACTAGCAAGAAAAGAGGTAACAAAAATATAATAAATGAAGATGAACAACAATGCAACAACATTAGACAATGGAAATAATCATACTTACTTCTTTCGACGAAACATAAACATACGGTATGTCGGCCTCCTCGCACAATATTGGAACATGAGTAATCACATCAATTGGAGTAATGTTCCCAGCAATCACACACACTCTGCATTCACCCGACCAATTCAATGTTAAAAAAAAAAGAGTCCTTCTTAGCCCATGAAACAAAAAACATTCCTTTTCATTACATCATCACAAGGCCTAAGCACTCAGGGCTTTTGACAACATAGCCTGTTTCTAGAACAAATATCACCCTATCGGATTCACAAAAGTGAAAGTGCACTAATTTTAACGTTATTTTACTAATTTCGTGAAAATAACGTTAAAAGAGGGGATGGTTAATCATGCATTATGTGGTGGCGTTGATAACCGAAAGAGAAGGGGGTACATGCACTAATCGGCGTTTGTCTCAATTGCTTGATGCAAAACTACTATCGAGCCGGGGTCTCGTTGGAAGCAGCCTCTCTATTCTACGGGTAGAGGTAAGACTGTCTACAACCTAGTGCCCTCTAAATTCAAATATCAACCACTAATCTTAATAAACTCAAAAAGTGAAAAACTAACCCTTTATTACCGCGTCTGATGCTCTTAACAACCTCTTTAACTCCACGCTTCAAGCATTTATGTTCAGCAGCTGCATAACATTCAATAATTAAACAGCTAATAACCGAAATCTAAAAGTAGAAATAATCGGACCTTTGCGAACGAGTTTGAGAGTGCGTTTGGAGAGCTTTTTTCCAGCGAGAGGCTTAGCGATCGGCGCCAACGCCAGTAGCTTCTTCTTCTCTTTCTCCTTATGCGCTGATCGATCTCCTTCGCTATCGCTTCCTCCCATTTTTTGGTTAAACACAAACAAAATTAGGGTTTCAGTTTGTGTTTTTAGGGTTTAAGGATGATGATGATGATGATAACGATTGTGCTTCTGAGCTCACTTTTTAAGTATATTGGGCCCGGTCACCAGAGTTTTGTAACCCAAAATCGAATGTCGTTCGAATCCGGTTTGGCCCAAATCGGTTCGGGTTAAGAACCAGTTTTAGGATTAAAAACCCCAACCCACTAAATGGATTTGGACCAGGTTCAAACCCAGTTTTAGCGTTTAAATTGGTTTTTTACTAGTTTTCTTTTAATCGAGCTTAAACCGGTTCAGATTGAAACAAATTCTCAACACAAAAATCTCAAACCGGTTTTTCTACTGGGTTGGGTCGGTTTCCAGGTCGCCAGGCCTAACTCGGTTCTTTTTGTACACCTCTATATATATATATGTTCACATGTTCAACTTAGAAACTTATAGTGGTAGAACTTGACTCAAACTCGTTAATTTAAATAGATTTGATATTGGATTTATGTTGCTTGGGTTTTTTTGTTAAATGAGTTGGTTAGGCTTGGCTCGTTCATTCTTAAAGAGCTGAAGTTCAAGCTTGAGTATGGGTTGTAGAAGGTTAGAGCCAGCTCATTGAAATCATAAGTTTTACTTGAATGCAAAGTTTATAAATAAATTCAATTCGAGTTATGCAAAGTTTATACAAATTCAATATGGGTCAAGTGAACAAGGCAACAAGCTTAGAATGAGGTAAAACTTGGAATTAGAATCATATGGAATTAGAATTTGGAATTGGATTGTTTTCTATTATAAATCATATGGAATTAGAATTGGAATTAGATTGTTTTCCATTATAAATCATGTTTGGTTTGCATTAAAGGAAACTAAAATTAGAATGTTTTCCTCCAAATTCCTTTAATCATGGGATTTCAACTTTCCATCAATTCTTTAATGGAATTTCATACTTTCAATTGGAATGTTATATAAGGGTATAGGGTATAGTCATGACCCTCATGACTACCATGACTCTTCACGTCAGTGTCATGTCACCCACCTCTAATCCACAATCAAAAACCACTACCCTAAGGGTGTGGTCATGACCTAAACCACTATCCCCTTATTTATTTTAATTTATCTTTGACTAAATAAAAAAGAAATGATTACTTGAAAATGGAAATGAGAACCATGGTTGTCATGGTTCAATTCATGCAAACTATTGTGGATTTGAGAAGGGGTTGTATAACCTTCCATTCATGTTCCTACGTGGCGAATCATGTCCCAACCATGACCCCACACCCTTTAGCCTAATTACTGAATACCCTCACATCTTTTAATAAATCTTCATCCCAATATACTAACTTCAATTATTTGGAGGAAGTTTATCAAGGATATATGTGTCTTTTTTTTTTTTTAATTCAATTACCTTTTATTTATAAATTTTCAAACCAAACATGATATAAAAGTACAAAGGAATTCATTTCAATCCATACAAATTCCAATTCTTTTTTGAATTCCAATTCCTATAAAAACTTTTCGTGAACCAAACAAGGCTTACAATGATTAAGATTTCACTAATATTTGGATTGAGTTAATTGCCATTTTAGTTCATGAGGTTTGTCCAAATTTGTCATTTTAGTCAAAATAGTTTTTTTTTTTTTTGCCTCTGGATCCCTGACTTTTCCCTTTTGTTGGCATTTTGATCACATACCCTAACTTCATCCAAAAACCTCATTTTTAACCAGTGGTATTTTGGGGATTTTCTTTTTAAATCTTTTCAATTGCCATTTTGATCCAATTCTAAAAAATAAAATAAAAATCTAAAAAATAAAAAAATTTCTAAAAAAAATCATAAATATAAAAAAATTATAACAATCAAAAAAATTCCAAAAATAAAAAAAAAATTCTAAAAAATCTAAAAAGTCATAAAATTCTAAAAAATCATAAAAATTCTAAAAATCTAAAAAAATAAAAAAAAAATCTAAAAACTCAAACAAACATATTTTAAAGTTTCAAATTCAAAAAATGACGATGTATTCCTCGTTAAGAAGAACATAATTTCAAGTTTTATCTATTTTGTTGAGTGAATGAGTGGGCATCATGGAGATAGAACCACTAACTAACGAACAAGCATGTTATGTTTTAGTTTATAAAATTTAAATTTCATGATATTTATATTTAGTAAATTATGATAGAGATAGAACCACTAACTAACGAACAAGCATGTTATGTTTTAGTTTATAAAATTTAAATTTCATGATACAAAACTAAAGATGAAAATATTATTGGAATAAATAGTTTTGCTATGAAAACATATATAAAAAGGCGAAAATGGTGATAATTAATGCGGAAATTTAAGAATGTTTGTGAAAGATGTCAACTTAAAATGAAATATGTTTTTTTTAAATGGATAAATGGTTCTATCTCGTCATGACCACTCATTTACTCAACAAAATAGATAAAACTTGAAAATATATTCGTCTGGACGAGGAATATATCGTCATTTTTTGAATTTGAAACTTTAAAATATGTTTCTTTGAGTTTTTAGATTTTTTTTATTTGTTAGACATTTTTTTTATTTTTTTAGAATTTTTTTTATTTTTTAGAATTTTTTGATTTTTTTGTTTTTTTTATTTTAGATTTTTTTTATTTTTCTGAATTTTTTATTTTTTGAATTTTTATTTTTTATATTTTTTTGGAATTTTTAGAATTTTTTTGATTTTTTAGAATTTTTTTATTTTTAGATTCTTTTGGTTTTTTTTTTCATTTTTTAGAACTTTTTTGATTTTTTTTATTTTTTAGAATTGGATCAAAATGGCAATTGAAAAGATTTAAAATGAAAATCCCAAAATACCTCTGGTTAAAAATGGGGTTTTTGGATGGAGTTAGGATATGTGATCAAAATGGCAACAAAAGGGAAAAGTCGGGGACACAGAGGCGAAAAAAGAACTATTTGTACTAAAATGACAAATTTGGACAAACCTTAGGGACTAAAATGGCAATTAACTCTATTTGGATTATAAGTTGTAAATATTAAAATTTGGGCTTAAACAATGTCACGGCCCCCGTCCCGGTTTTACCCGGATCAGAAACCGCGGGAGAGAAACCCGTGGTATTGGTGTTTAATTTGGCGGCGGAAATTTTAATAGGATCGTGAAAACTGAAAACACCCGTTTATTTTATTTCAAATTTCGGGACAAACCCCGTTATTTACAGTAAAAGAATTTCACTAGGTATTCCCCTGTTTACAAAAACATGTTTATTTATTTACTGAGCCACTTTACCAAGCTGGTAGTGCTACTCGGCACTTTTCCTTGTTCACAGTAAATCACCTGAAACATGTTTAAAAAGATTTTATCAGCGGGGAAATACTGGCGAGTCATTCATTTGGTACAAAACGATACATTGTTATAGATTACACTATTAAGAGCGATTACAATTGCCCCTATCTTATAATTAGCTGACCCAGTTGTCACTCGACCGGATTTGTGACTGTGGACATACCACTTATTGGGTCCGTTCACCCAAAAGTGATAAATAATTAGTAGTAATGTGCACATACCCCCACTTACTGCCAGTAATTTAAGATAACAAAGATTTAATCCCTGTAAAATATAACTGGAAAATATTTTGAGATTTAGTAAAACAGTTGGATAAAAAGAGAATGACTCACATTGTAAGTTTAGACGGACAAAGTTTTGCCTACTAATTTAGCCTGGTAACCTAGTTAAATAATGCAAACGAAACTAGGTCAAATAACTTAATACAACATTAACGATAAGCTCACGAAATCAAAACCCTCACGAAGAATGACAAAGTATAGCCCGGATTCGGACAACGCTTAACCATCCATCGGATCGGTTTCAATCGATCGGACATTGTATCGTAGCAGTGATCGAGTTATTACCCTGTAATCGTAGCAGCGTTTCAACCTCTAAACACTCGTATATAAGCAGAAAGTTGTTGTTTTGAAAAGTTTTTTCGAACACAGATGAAAGCCCCATGCACGTCCAATTTATAGCTGAAGATTAGTGTCTACGCGGCCAGCGTAAACTCGAAGGAAAATCTACGCGGACAGCGAGGGCCACCCTAGCTACGGCTAGGGCTGCCGTGTCACGCCGTAGGTCTGCCACGTGTCTGACACGTGGCATAAAGCTTATCCGGAGATTCAATGTGCTGTCGCGGCCCGCGTAAGCTCAGCTTAACTTTTACGCGGCCCGCGAGAAGTCCATAATTTTTGAATTTCTTGGTTTTTCATGAGAACTAGGGTTTTAGGGGTCCGGGTTTTCACTTACGGAGTGTTGTGGGACATTTTTGCAGGTCCTTACATCCTCCCCGCCTTATTTAAAATCTCATCCTCGAGATTTACTGAAATAAGTGAGGATACTTTCACTTCATTTCCGATTCCAGTTCCCAGGTGTACTCGGGTCTTCTTTTTGAATCCCACTTTACCTTGACTAGTACCAATCTTTTGTGCTTGAGGAACTTAATCTTTCTGTCTTCTATTTGGAGCGGTTTCTCCACAAATTTTAACTTTTCATTTACCTCTACATCTTGAAGAGGTACTACCAGTGATTCGTCCGCTAAACATTTCTTGAGATTAGATACATGAAACACTTCATGTACCCCGGCTAACTCTTATAGTAGTTGTAAACGATAGGCAACTGGTCTTATCCGCTGGATTACTGGGAAGGGTCATATGTACCTTGGGCTTTGCTTTCCTTTCTTACCGAACCGAACTACTCATTTCCAAGGAGAAACTTTTAACAGCACTTTGTCTCCAACTTGAAATTCTAACGGCTTGCGTCGTTTGTCTGCATAACTCTTCTGGCGATCTCGAGCCGTTTTCATTCTTTCCTTGATTTGAGCTATCTTGCCGGTGGTTTCTTGCACAATTTCAGGTCCTGATAATTGGCTTTCTCCTATTTCTGCCCATCATACTGGAGTTCGACACTTTCGTCCATATATTGCTTCGAACGGGGCAACATTGATGCTTGTGTGATAACTATTGTTATAGGAGAATTCTATTAATGGCAAGTGGTCATCCCAGTTTCCACCGAAGTCGATTACACACGCCCTGAGCATGTCTTCAAGGGTTTGGATCGTCCTTTCACTTTGTCCATCTGTTTGAGGATGGTAGGCAGTACTTAAATTTAATCGAGTCCCCATTGCTTCTTGGAAACTTGTCCAGAAATGCGAAGTGAAACGACTATCCCTATCTGACACAATGGAGAGTGGGACTCCATGTAAGGATACTACTTCGTCTATGTATAACTTAGCCAGTCTTTCCATGCTAAAGGTTTCCTTTATTGGCAGGAAATGAACGGATTTTGGTTAATAGGTCTACAATCACCCAGATTGCGTCGTTACCTTTCCTGGCCTTGGGCAACTTAGTCACAAAGTCCATGGTTATTAGTTCCCATTTCCATACAGGCAGTTCTAATTGTTGGAGTAAACCTGAAGGTTTCTGGTGTTCTGCCTTAACTTGTGAACAAGTTAGACATTAGAAACATATCTAGCTATGTCCTTTTTCATTCCTATCCACCAGAAATTATTTCTTAAATCCTGGTACATCTTGTTGTTACCAGGATGCATGGTATACCTAGATTTATGGGCTTCCTCTAAAATCTTATTTCTTAAGTCTCCTTGTTTAGGTACCCAAATTCTTTTCTTATGGAATCTCCAAATTCCATCAGCCCCTTGCTCTAGTTCCTTTATCCGTCCTTTCATTCCTTCATCATTAACCTTGATTGTTGTTTCCTGAATGTTCTTCAGTTGTTCCATTAAATCTAATTGTAAACTTAATCTAAGAGCACGAACTCGTCTTTGTTTCTCATGATACTTACGACTTAGGGCATCTGCTACTACATTTGTCTTTCCTTCGTGATATTGGATATCACAATTGTAGTCGCTTAGAATTTCCATCCATCTTTTTTGCCTCATGTTTAATTCTTTTTGCCCAAATATGTACCTTAAGCTTTTATGGTCTGTATAGACTGTAAACTTACTTCCGTACAGATAATGCCTCCAAATCTTAAGGGCAAAAATTATTGCTCCTAATTCTAAGTCATGAGTTGTATAATTATCCTCGTGCTTTTTCAACTGTCTTGATGCATATGCAATTACCTTTTTGCGTTACATTAGCATACATCCTAATCCTAGCTTTGAAGCATCGCAGTAAACTTCAAAATTTTCTGTTTCGTCTGGTAAGGCTAGAATTGGGGCGTTTGTTAACTTTTGCTTTAAGATCCTAAAGGCCTCTTCTTGCTTGGGTTCCCATTCAAACTTAATTGTTTTACAGGTTAGCTTAGTTAATGGCACAACTATCTTAGAAAAATCTTTAATGAATCGCCTATAGTATCCAGCAAATCCTAGAAAACTCCTAACTTCCGTAGCTGATTGTGGGACCTTCCACTTGGTGATTGCTTCTATCTTGGAATGATCTACGTGAATACCTTCTTGATTCACCACGTGTCCTAAAAATTGCACCTCCTGTAGCCAAAATTCACACTTCGAGAATTTGGCATAAAGTTGTTCCCTTCTTAACAAAGTTAAGAGTGCACGCAGGTGCTCACAATGCTCGTTCTGACTTTTGGAATAAATAAGTATATCGTCGATAAAGACAATCACGAATTTAACCAGATACGGTTTACAGATCCTATTCATCATGTCCATGAATGCTGCAGGAGCATTTGTTAACCTGAAGGGCATGACCGTAAACTCGTAATGACCATACCTAGTCCTAAAGGCAGTTTTAGGTATGTCTTCCTCTTGTACCTTCAATTGATGATATCCGGAGCGCAAATCTATCTTAGAGAAATATCTAGCTCCCTGAAGTTGATCGAAAAGATCATCAATCCTAGGTAATGGGTATCGATTCTTAATTGTAACCTTATTCAATTCCCTATAATCGATACACATTCGCATCGAACCATCTTTCTTTTTCACAAACAACACCGGTGCTCCCCAAGGGGATGAATTAGGTTGTATGAATCCTTTGCTTAATAATTCATCTAACTGCTTTTTCAATTCTAACATTTCGGTGGGTGTTAACCGATAAGGTGCCTTAGCTATCGGTGTAGTTTCGAGAATTAGATGAATTCTAAATTCTACTACTCTATCTGGTGGTAATCCAGGTAGCTCTTCTGGGAATATATCCGAGTATTCCGAGACTACTGGAATTTCCTTAAGTTCCTTACTTTTAATGTTAATGATTACCGAAATCATATACACTATTCCTTGTTTTCGTTCATAACTAGCTACTTTCATTACTGAAATGAATTTCATTGGCTTACGTGGCTTATCTCCTGTAACCACAATTATTTCTCCTGTGGGTGTATGAATTTCTATGGAATTCTTATCACAGAGGATTCGAGCATGGTTGGCTACTAACCAATCCATTCCTAACACAACATCGAATCCAGCTAAGTTCATAGGTAGAAGGTTTGCAGAAAATTTATGGCCTAAGAGTTCTATCTTTCCTTCTTGCAAAACCTTATCTATGTTAACAGAATTCCCATCTGCCGTTTCTACCGTATAAATCTGCCTAAGTTTGGTTAAAGGGAGGTTAAGAGCTTGGCAGAATGAAGTATTTATAAAACTTTGGTTTGCACCAGAGTCAAATAATACTTTTGCGTAAACACCATGTACAAGAAACGTACCAGCTATCACATCGGGAATCATATCTGCTTCCTGGGTTGTCAGCTGAAAGGCTCTTGCGTTCTTCTTATTAGTTTCTTCAGCAGGTTTGGCCTTGTTGTCAGCAGGTTTGACCAATTTTGGGCATTCTGGTCTGAAGTGTCCTGTTTTTCCACAGTTGTAGCAGATCAGGGATTTCTTCCTGCAATTCTCCTCTTGGTGCCCCATAATTTTACAGAAATTACAGTACCCCTTACATTTTCCAAAATGCTTTCTTTTACAGGTACTGCAAAATGGAGCAGTGGAGGATTGCCCGGTTCCATTTTTCTTGAAATTATTACCCCCACGAAAACCTTGGGTAATCTTTTGGGCCAATTCCTTCTTCCTGTTTTCTTCTCGAGTACGTACCAGACCGTCTGTCAAGGTGTTGGCCAATTCAACCGCATCGTCAATTGTGCGGCTTTGACGATATCACGAATTTCGCTAATCAAACCCCAAATATAGCGAGAAATAACTACTGGTTCTGGCAAAGCCAGAGTTGGTAGAATTCTAGCATACTTGAAGAATGTCGAAGTATACCCTCGACAGTCCACATCCACCATCCGGTGGTTCAGGAACTTATTTGTCATTTGTTCCTTTTCATATTCGGGACATAATTTTCTTTCCACCAATCTCTTAAATTCTTCCCAATTCATGGCATAAGCCTCGTCACTTCCTTTGGCTTGCAGTACCGTGTTCCACCATTCTAACGCCCCTTCTTTAAAAAGGTGGGACGCATACATAACCTTGTCTTCCTCGGCACATTTACTTATTTTAATTACTGCTTCGGTTTTCTCCAACCATCGCAGTGCAGCAGTTGCCCCTTCATTGCCTGCAAATTCGACCGGTTTACAGACAAGAAATTCTTTGTAGGTGCAACCAGGTGTTGCAGCTTTCATTTTCTTAAGAAATGGGGCTTGAACCACATCATTATTATTATTATTGCCGCCTCCATTTACACTGTTACTGAAATTATCGTCGCGAGTACGTTTGTTGTGGTTGGCTTGTGAAGGTTCAACGGGATTTCTAGCAGCAGCGATAATTGCTGGGATAGCATTAGCTATTCCCTGAGCAACGATATTTTCAATATCTTGTCTGTTGAGAAATTGGTTTTCATTGTTTTGTTCAGATTGGTTAACTTCATTGACTGGTTCATTTACTGCGTTTGCCATCTGAATAATATATACAAGTTATTGTCACATAATGATTAGCAGCTAAACACGATAAGGTATTCACAACACAATCAAATCAACACGTATAGCCAAAACCGTCGACCTCGCGACTTTTATATTTATATATATATTATTAGACATCCATACACACCAAATATTTTACAGACGTTTTATTTTATTATTATTGTACAATATTATAGTATTTTATAGGTTATATTATATAATATTTCACATATTATTATTATACAAAACATTCCATCCCCGTTAGTTGGCTTCTTCAGAAACGACGTTCCCTCTCGTCGTACTTCCATGTGATGTTTTCCCCCACTTCACGAATCCGGTTTCCTGCGTCCACCAGTTCCTCGCCATAACGACGTAGTTCGGCAACGTTTTCTGCGCTCATCGGTGGGAATGGTGCAGGTTCAGGATCAAACTGAGGAAAATAAACATTGCGGTTATTCATGAAGTTCTGAAATTGCTAGTCGCTCGTCCACCATTCCTCCAATTCTCCGAGTAGAAGTTGGTGGTTGACAATAGGGTCCGGAATTGCAGGCTCCAAATTATTTGGAAGTTCAGATTGGGCTGGGAAATTGAAAAGGGTTTGGTCTGCAGGTCCGATGAGGTCGCAGTTTGCAAGTTTGCGATCAAGTTCTTCCCAAGGCGGCATTTTCTGGGCCTGACCTGAGCTTTCCCCTATCACCTTTCCCTTTCCTTTGTCTTTTGGGTCTTCAGTCTTCTTTACCTTTTGGGCAGGTGGCTTCTTCCTTCGTCCACGTTTCCAGTCCAGGATTCTTCTCCTCTTTTTAGGCTTAGGTTTCTCCTGGGCTTGGAATTCCATTGGTTCTTCAGTGTCTGCCTGATAACCGAAAAGATCCCTGGGAACTTCCATATCAGCAGAATGGATAGTGAGGTTCTGAAGAGCTTCAGACAACTCGTTCATGCTGTTAGCACACATGAAGAAATACACAAATCTAAGTTAAAACTTTATTTATTAAATTTTTCACAGAATCACAGAATGGCAAATTGGAAAATTAAGTATTTCTAAATACTTAATTGGCTTAGATCAGTGGCTCTGATACTACCTTTTTCTGTCACGGCCCCCGTCCCGGTTTTACCCGGTTCAGAAGCCGCGGGACAGAAACCCGTGGTATTTGTGTTTAATTTGGTAGCGAAAATTTTAATAGGATCGTGAAAACTGAAAACACCCGTTTATTTCGTTTCAAATTTCGGAACAAACCCCGTTATTTACAGTAAAGGAATTTCACTAGGAATTCCCCTGCTTACAAAAACATGTTTATTTATTTACTGAGCCACCTTTACCAAGCTGGTAGTGCTACTCGGCACTTTTCCTTGTTCACAGTAAATCACCTGAAACATGTTTAAAAAGATTTTATCAGCGGGGAAATACTGGCGAGTCATTCATTTGGTACAAAACGACACATTGTTATAGATTACAGTATTAAGAGCGATTACAATTGCCCCTATCTTATAATTAGCTGACCCACTTGTTACTCGACCGGATCTGTGACTGTGGACATACCACTTATTGGGTCCGTTCACCCAAAAATGATAAAATTAGTAGTAATGTGCACATACCCCCACTTACTGCCAGTAATTTAAGATAACAAAGACTTAATCCCTGTAAAATATAACTGGAAAATATTTTGAGAATTAGTAAAACAGTTGGATAAAAAGAGAATGACTCACATTGCAAGTTTAGACGGACAGAGTTTTGCCTACTGATTTAGCCTGGTAACCTAGTTAAATAATGCAAACGAAACTAGGTTAAATAACTTAATACAACATTTACGATAAGCTCACAAAATCAAAACCCTCACGACGAATGACAAAGTATAGCCCGGATTCGGGCAGCACTTAAACATCCATCGGATCGGTTTCAATCGATCGGACATTGTATCGTAGCAGTGATCGAGTTATTACCCTGTAATCGTAGCAACGTTTCAACCTCTAAAAACTCGTATATAAGCAGAAAGTTGCTGTTTTGAAAAGTTTTTTCTGAACACAGATGAAAGCCCCATGCACGTCCAATTTATAGCTGAAGATTAGTGTCTACGCGGCCCGCGTAAACTCGAAGGAAAATCTACGCGGCCCACGAGGGCCACCTAAGCTACGGCTAGGGCTGCCGTGTCACGCCGTAGGTCTGCCACGTGTCAGACACGTGGCATAAAGCTTATCCGGAGATTCAATGTGCTGTCGCGGCCCGCGTAAGCTCGGCTTAACTTTTACGCGGCCTGCGAGAAGTCCATAATTTTTGAATTTCTTGGTTTTCATGAGAACTAGGGTTTTAGGGGTCCGGGTTTTCACTTACGGAGTGTTGTGGGACATTTTTGCAGGTCCTTACAAACAAAGTCTAGCTTTGAACACGAGTTGTTTTAAGAGCCCTATATAAAACCTTATTATAAACTAGTGTATCTAACTTTCATTATATTGTTCTTGACTTTAGAAAACCATAACGAAAAACCAATAAAGTTTTATTCGTATGAACTTCTACAAATCTTCAGAGCAGATTATTTGAGACGATGAACACCAATGATTTAATGATTAAAGACTGATAACACTGATGAATAGATGATTTCTGAGAATGAGACTATAATACTGCTTCTCGATGAACAAAACTGTATTGGATGAGCTTCTCTATGAATAGGATAATCAAGTGATCCCCACCGCTGGCTGAATCGTGAGCGACTTAACACTCTGTTCCCAAGTCTCATTTAACAGGGAGAGAGGAAAGAAAAGAGATGAAAATATGAAAAAAAAAAAAAAAAAAAAACATGTTTCTGAGATTTTTTAAAGATAAAAGTGGAGGGAAAACGAGGGAAAAGGGAAGAAAAATTGTTTATATATTTATCCTCCCAAATCGGAGAGATTATGAGAGGAAATCTTATTAATTACTAAATTACCCTCATATCTAATTAAAATGTTTTATGTTTAAACTTTAAAGGGTATAATGCTAAAATTGTTCCTTTCTTTTCTTTTTCTCCTAACTCAGGAACACATAAAATGCTTGATTTCTTCTCTTATCCCTTAGTTTTCATTAAACTCAGGAACACGAAAAAAATCACATCTTTTCCTTCATTTTCTCTCTTAATTCATTTTCCTTCCCCTCCCACTATTAAATGAGACTCGGAAACACATATAATCTAAAGATAAGTGATTGGTCGCTTTTAAATGAGACTCGGGAACACATTGTAAAGGAATCAAAGACAATCTGATGAGAAATTGTGGTATGGGCTGCTTTTAAAAATTGTTGATTGGTCGCTTATGGTATGGACTGCCTTGAAAGGTTAGTGTTGGCCGAACAAAATATGTGTGTTATTTTTTTTTTTCTGAAGGGGCCCTAAAAATTTAGAGCCTTAGACTGGTGACTACTTTGTTCCATTAGTGGGCCGGCCCTGATTTGGAAACATTTCATTTTACAATCCATATTTTGAATATCATCATTTAATGACTAGCAATTATTATATATATCAATTCACATTGCATGTTTGCTACAGTTTCCTTTTGTCTTTTTCTTATTTTTTTTTCTATTTCATATCACACATTAATATTACTATCCTAACTAACTTGTGTTCATTAGTTACACTGATTGTCCATATTGTAAAGGTAACAAATGAACCACCAGTCTAATTTCGACTGAAAGTCAGTATCGATATTGGTATTTATTTTTATTGATTTTGATTGATGTAAAATATGTCTCGATATCCTTTTAATCATATGACGACTTTATTTTTTAAGTTTTCTCTTTCAATTGCTATATCGAGTACCGTTAACTCATTAGTTACACTGATTGTCCATATTGTACAGGTAACAAATGAACCACCAGTCCAATTTCGACTGAAAGTCGGTATCGATATTGGTATTCGTTTTTATTGATTTTGATCGATGTAAAATATGTCTCCATATCCTTTTAATCATATGACGACTTTATTTTTTAAGCTTTCTCTTTCAATTGCTATATCGAGTACCGTTATTGTATCGATACCATAATAAACCAAACCGATAGCAACCAGATTCCTGCTATTAATGTTATTTCTATCATTGTGTACGTTCCCAATTTAAATTTATAAATCAGGTCTCCCATCGCGAAGCGCGAGTATCACTAACTAATAGTGATTAATATAATTCATCGGATAATCTATATATTTGAACGACAACTTTCTTGTCTTAGACTATCATACTTCTCAACTTTCTTGTCTTAGACCATCATACTTCTCAAATTGGAAAGCGTTGTTGTCTCGCTCTAACATATTATGTTGTCTTAACTGGGTTCACGTTAGCTTCGAAGTTTGGCTTAGGTGTTGCCCTGAGAAACCAACTGTTGGCTGCCACTTGATAGGCGTTGTGCCACCACAAGAGTAGATTTTTCTGACGAACATACGGCGGGACGAAAACCCGGGTGAGCTCAGGATAAAGCCTGACACATCTGCAAAAAAACTAAACTCTATCCATCATTATCTAATCCATCAAAATAAACTTAGTTCTTTATTGGAGAACTCAAGACTCACTACTAGGTCACATGTGATACATGTATTGGATAATATATTCATTGGAGCTAGACATTTTGATAGTATTTTCTAATATATAAATATTATTATTATTATTCTTATTATATTAATTTTGTGCGATGCTAACTTTCCAACAAATAGTGATTAATATAATTTCGTTGGATAATATATTCATTGGAGCTAGACATTTCAATTTCATTTTATATCATTTCATTTCAATACTATATATATATATTAGTAACTTATATATGCATATAAGGGTTATACCTAATGCTTGGAGAGTTTTTCAAAAATATTTTTATTTTTTTTACTTTTAGTCCTAAAGTATTTGATATACTACTTTTGACCTAAACTATTTGAATTTTTACTTTTAACCTAATTTTTTTTTTATCTTTTACAGTTTAACATTATAATTTTTTTACATTCAACTTTGGTCCTCTATAGTGTTCATCATTTGAAAATCATTCGTTATAAATTTTGCCAGTTAACACGGCGCAAAGTGCGTGTGTGGTTCAACGTTTTTACGTCCCCTATTTTTTCCCGTTTGATAAGTTCGTCATAACTTGCGATTCCTAGATCGACTTAGTCATTATTTTATACCGTTTACGTTTCGGTCTAATTGCTCCGTATTAAGACGTCGCAAATTCAATGTTGGTGGTCGCTTGTTGTGGTGTGACATTGATACTATTTGACATGGTTTTACACCCCCGCCGCAACGCGAGGGTGCTTAATACTAGTTTTAGTTAACGTTTGATTTCTTAATGAAAATTCCTATGGATAGGGTTTGATGAAAGTGCCATACAAGATTCATAACAGAAGTAGACTCACCGTGTTCTATCAAAGTTTGTCTCGGATTCAGAAAACATAAATGTTAAAATTCAAAACTTAAGACTGCCCATAATGGGAGTTAACCACCTTCCACGTCACCACCATTGCATCGTTAAACCATTACTAACCCATTTGAGAGGGGCACCAAGGGCCTCACGCCCTTAACGAGCGTTAAGGGCTTGGGGTGTTGGGCCAAGTCACAATCTAACCAATCAAACCATGTTACTCCCATTTTTATAAAAATAAAAAAGATAAAAAATTAAGGCTTTCACTATTCTCACACCCCTAAAATCTTATTCCCCCATCATTTTCACTATATCTCTCTCTCTCTCTCTATATATATATCTATGTATATATAGAGAGAGATAGAGGGGAGGGGTGTGGGAATATTAACTCCCAAAATTAATTGTGTTTTTAGTTAAACTACTACTCACGTGTACATAAATCATCAACCCCATGCCATTACTAGCTAACTATATCCAGAGACCATATCTCTGAACTTAGTGAAACAGCAGGAAATTCATTTGCACATCTTGGATTGGGTTTATACATATATAAAACAAAAAGGGGAATTCTTACTAATTACTAGGATATAATGGGCTTGAAAATCTTCACAACCAAACCCATTGAGCAACTGAAGTTCACAGCAGTTTCATACCTACAAGAAACCCTTCAACTTCTTCAGGCTTTGCATTGGAGAGGCCTGCATTATAAATAATGGAAGCATAATAACTATGTATATAATTAACAGAACACTAGATTTATAAATAAAAAATAAAACATAAAAGATTGCTAAATTGCCGTAAATGTTACCATTTCCATCAATAATCTTCAACAAATCTCCATAACGAAATCTCTCCAACCTAGCACGCAGAACGTTGTCTGCTCCTTTTGTCTTTAGCTTCTCGGTTTTTGCACGTAATTCTGTTGCAAGTTTTTGCAACTCTGCATGATGTGACTATATGCTTAGCAAATATTCACTTAACATTTAAAAACAAGAAAGCTTTTAAGCGTGAATTAGTATATTGACTGTCTAGTACTCGTGCATTCATTAATTAAGTACATATTTTCTCAGAAATATGAGCGTTTAGTATATCTTTACGATATAAGCATACTTGTAATACCTTTGAATGCATCATCCTCAGAAATTTGTTCAGACAGCTTCATTAATTCATTGACTGAAGCTGCTTGGTGGTTACTAATAACAGACTGTCTTTCCAATGCCTGTATCTCTCTCTTCAATTTAGCAGACTCCTGTTCAGCCTGTGAAAAAGACAAAGAATTTTGTTCATCAACCATAAATGAACACATGTATCAGCAATAACCAAGATTTATATTACCAAGATAAGTTTTGTTCTCAAGGAATCCAACTGTGCATCAAGATCAGAGTTACCAACAGCTTCAATATCCATTGCATCACCATCAGATGCTTCATCCTGCAGACAGATAAGATATTGAATTTAGTACAAAGATATATGTATGATGATTAAAGTATCCAAGTTTTCAACTTTTGGAGACTTTTATATCTCAACTCATGTTATCAATATATATATATAGAGAGAGAGAGAGAGAGCCTTTCTCAAGGTCCTCTTTCTGATGTAAACAAATCATACATTCATACCAGGAATCTAACGCAGCAAAGAAATAATTTAAAAAGGCTAGTACAGAGATTTACATCTTTTGGAAGTGAAAATCCTTCTGGAACCACAAAAACACGAAGGAAGCAGTACTTCTCCCACATAGTCAACCGCTTGTCCAGAGCTGATCGGATCATATTTCCGATATAATCCAAACCCTAAATAACAGTTAGAACCAAAAATAAAAAAACAATTAACACCAGATAATAACCAATCTAGAACATATAACATGAAAATTACAGTACAACCAACTAGAAACATAGTTACGGAATCCATCTATTCACCCAAGCAGTTTGAGGCTAATCGAATCATGTTTCGAATCCAAACCCTAAATGACAGTTAGAACCAAAATCAACACACCTAACAATAAATAACAACCAAGCTATAACATATAACCTATGTAGTTAATATCCCGATATATCAGTGATATATCAGTTATCGGTCCCCTGCCGAGATATCGGTGCAAAATATTGGTACCGATAATATCGGCGATATTGACCGATATATCACCGATTATCCCGATATCAGCACCTTTCTTCTTAGTACTACTATTTGTCTTTCTTCTTATTGTTGTTATTAGTGTTTTAAGTCTTCATTGTTAGTTGTTCTTATTGTTGTTATTAGTGTTTTAAGTCTTCATTGTTAGTTCTTATTCTTGTTATTACTGTTTTAAGTCTTCATTGTTAGTTAGTGTTAAATGTTAGGGTTTTAAGTCTTAGTGAGTTCCTACTTGCTACAAATGTTGCAAGTTGCAAAAGGTTAATTTGTTAATGGTAGGAGAGTATATTGGGTTGTTAGTGTTAAATTGCTATATATATAAATTTAGCATGATATTAAAATTACCGATATCCCACCGCGATAACCGATATCTCAAATATCGGTACTTGACCAATATCCAATATTTTACCGCCTATGTAGTTAACATCCCGATATATCAGTGATATATCGGTTATCAGTCCCCTGCTGAGATATCGGTACAAAATATCAGTACCGATAATATCGGTGATATTGACCGATATTTGACTGATATATCACCGATTTTCCCGATATCAGTACCTTTCTTCTTACTTCTACCATTCGCCTTTCTTCTTATTGTTGCTATTAGTGTTTTAAGTCTTAATTGTTAGTTGTTAGTGTTTTAAGTGTTAGTGAGTTCCTGCTTGCTACAATTGTTAGTGTTTTGCATGTTACAAAACGTTAATTTGTTAATGGTAGGAGAGCATACTGAATTGTTAGTGTTAAATTTATATATATATATATATATATATATATATATATAGGATTAGGTTCAAGAGTGAACACTAGTGTAGCTTGCGAACTGAGTGAACTAATCCTAGCCATACACGTGTGTAGATCAATGGCCAGCATTTGATATTGAAAAACACTAGTGTATTTTACGATTTGAAGATGAGATCTTGGCCATACACGTGTGTAGATCAATGGCCAGAATTTGTTCACTCAGTTCACAAATACACTAATGTTCACTCTAGAACCCCACCCTATATATATATATATATATATATATATAAATTTAGCATGATATTAAAATTACCAATATCCCACCAATATCCCACGCAATAACCGATATCTCATATATCGGTCCTTGACCGATATCCGATATTTTACCGCATTAACTACTTAGCATATAACATGAAATTTACACTACAACAACCTAGAAACCTAGATAACTAAATCAAATCAATCTATTCGCATTAGCAATTTGAGGCTAATCAAATCATATTTCTGATAAAATCCAAACCCTAAATAACAGTTAGAACAAAATTCAAACCAAATAACAACAATCTATAACATATAACATGAAATTTACACTACAACCAACTAAAAATCTAAATAGCTAAATCAAATCAATCTATTCGCAAGCTGATCGAAACATATTTCCGATATAATCCAAACCCTATATAACAATTAGAACCACAATCAAAACAATTAACACCAAATAATAACCAATCTATGACATATTAGATGAAAATTACACTACAATCACCTAGAAACATATCTAGGGTTTGAATTGCACGGAAATCAATCTACTCCACAAGCAATTTGAGGCGATTTGAATCAACATTAAACAGAAACAATTAGCAGACCTTGGTTAGTTCTTCGGCTCTATCTGAACCTTCGACCTTGAGTTGAGTTGACGCCTCTCTGTAACAACAGCGTAAGTGTGTGTATAGTGAACAAATATGGTTAGAAATTGAGGTTGGAGACTTACTGGTGAAGATAACCGAAGGCGCTATCGATCAATTCGTCAACGATGTTTAGTGCAGCGTTGATGAACAGCTGCGGGTTCAGGTTGTATGAATCGAAAATCGCCTCGCTCTCACTGCCTTCCATCTTCAATCTCGTTCGATGGATCTGGAAGAAAGTGTTCGTTTTTCTGAATTTCCCGCCTAATATAATCCCAAATTTTGGGGGTTTTGTTTCCGTTTAACTAAGGAGTATGTTTAGGCTGGAGGGTGTGGGGCGCCACTAGGGGTGCAAACGAGTCGAGCCGAGCCCGAGCTTGACCAGGCTCGAGCTCGAGCTCGTTTAACACATGAAAGCTCGAGCTCGGCTCGATTCGAGCTTTATTTCGGAAGCTCGAGCTCGGCTCGGGCTCGACTCATTTAGTATTTATTAATTAATTTATATTAATTATAATTATTATTATTATACATATAATTTAGTTATTTTTTTTAATATTTATATAAATGGTAATTATTATTATATAAATATATGTTTAATATATTAATAAAAATATATAAACAGAAAGCTCGATTAGGCTCGCGAGCCGGCTCGAGCTCGATAAGCTAAGCTCGGGCTCGAGCTCGTTTACTAAACGAGCTTATTTTTAGGCTCGGGCTCGAGCTCGAGCTCGTTTAAGGTCGGCTCGTTCGAACTTTTTTTCGAGCCGAGCTCGAGTAGCTCGCGAGTAGCTCGGCTCGTTTGCACCCCTAGGCGCCACCCTTCGCCACCTGGCTATAGCGCCCCCCTCCGCCATCGACCACACCCCCGGCGCCATAGCCGGGGCGCCATTGAAGCTCCGCCACCGCTATGGCGAGCGGCAACGCACAGGGACCGAGAAACATTTAATTTTTTGGACCGTTGAAACGGTCAAAAATTTTAAAAAAAAAATTTACTTTTTATTTTATTTATAAATTCACACTATAAATATCCACTTCTACCTCTTTTTAAATCATTCCTTTCACTCTCTACCTCAATTTTTATACAACTCTCTTCATTTTTTTTAAAACTTCCAACAATGTTTCCCAACAACCCAAACAACCCATGGGATCCGACCAATGCGTTTTGGCAAAATTTGCAAAACAACGAGCAAGAGGACCGCTATCGCCGAGACCCGCGTACGGGGGAGGTTGGATATTATCCAATGCCACCAAATTCTCCTCATCCCACCACTCAACCGATGCTGCCTCCATATTTCAGGTATTATTCTCAACCCCCTTTTTTTCCGCCAAACATGCCACCACCAAACATACCCGCCCAAGACACAAGCGAACCGGAATTCGTTCCCGAAACCCAAGTCGAATCCTCTTCTATGAAAAAAAGAAGCCATAAAAAGAAGGATGAGACCGAAAAACGTGCGACAAAGAAGGTAGAATTTTGGTCGCCTAAGGAAGAGTTCGAGTTGGCAAAAGCTTGGCTCGACGTGTCGGAGGACGAGATTGTTGGTAAATAATTTTTTTATGCTTTTGTAAATAATATTTTTTATGCTTGTGTAAATATTTTTTTATGCTTTTGTAAATAATATTTTTTATACTTGTCTAAATACTATTTTTTATGCGTTTGTAAATAATATTTTTTTAGGAGACGACCAAGACATAAAGGTATTCTGGGGTCGTATACGCGATAAGTTTTTCGCCGCAATGGGTTGTGGCGTGTATCGAATCCCAGACTCTTTTTCGGGAAAGTGGGGGGCTTTGAGGACGAATGTTAGCAACTTCAACAGCATATACAATAACCTCGTCAATAACACTTGAAGGAGAAGTGGTGCGAGCGATGTCGATATCTTGACTAAAGCCCACACCGAGTATAGAATGCACCATGGGCATATGTTTACGCTGGTAACCACATGGGAGCTTCTTCGCAAATCTCCAAAGTGGCACCTTGTGCCACCGTTCGACCCAACCCGCCCTAGATTCAAACGGTCCAAATCGACATCCACCACCGAACCTTCTGGGGCAGATGCTCGTACAGTAATTAATCTAAACGAGGATGCTGACGAGTTTGAAGAACCACAAGAGCTGCCTCGTCCAACTGGTAGGGATAAAAGTAAAGCCAAGGCAAAGGCACGTGGAAAGTCTACTAAATCAGATGGCCCGTCAAAGATTAGCGAGTTCCAGGCAGATCTGAAGAAAATAATCTCCATTAGGGAAAAAGAACAAGAACTGAGAATGGAGAAACAAATTGCGAGAGACATGGACTTTCTCGCAAGGGATCTGTCACATCTACCAGAGGAGGACCGAGTCATTTTGGAGGCTCGTAAGGCACAAATTCGGGCCAAATATATGTAGTTTTTTTTAAGTATGTTGTATTTTTTTTTTTGACTTTGTAGTTTTTTTTTAATGAAACTAGTTTTTTTTACTATCGCTGCGTTGCGACGAACGTCTTTTGTTGTTTAGTCTGTATTTACATGTGTTTTGAAATCATTACGAACGCGTTGCGCACGGAAACCGCTGATAAGAATAAAAAAAATATAGAAAAAACACTAAAAGATAACCAAAAGAAAATCAACAAAAAAAAATTGTATGGTAATAATGTTGTTTGTATGAAACCTCTGGTCAGAGATGAGCAAATGATACTGGGTACCGGTACCGAATTTCCCGAACTGAAAGATCTTAAGTACCAATTCGGTACGACTTTTGGCGTTCCTGGTACCGGTTCGCTACTGTTTTTTACCTTCATATACAGGTACCGTAATTGGTATTTTCGGTACTAGTACGGATTTGGTATTGTTTGGTACCGAGCTCATCCCTACCCCTGAAACTAAAAAAAGAAATAATTAAAAGTTGAAGAAAATCAACAAAAGAAGTTGCACGATACCGTTGTTCGTACGATAGCCGTGATCAGGGATGAGCAAATGGTACCGGGTAGCAGTATCGAATTTCCCGAACTAAAAGATTTTCAAAATCAATTCGATACCGACTTTTGGTGTTTTCTGTACTAGGCTGGTGTCGGTTTTTACCTTTATGTACCGATAACCGTAAAAATACCAGTACGCTTGACAAAAGCTGTCACACCCCCAAAATCCACCTGCGGAGTATCACCGCTTGGAGGCGTGACTGACCAGGATCAAGCCACCAATCATATTGAACAATAAAGTAAAGTAATCAAAAGTTCAACCACACAATATAATTGGTGTCCAAAAACAATTTAATAAGTCTAAGTTATCAGCGGAAGCAAATAGTTCAAAACCCAAATAGAGTATTTAAGTCAAACGTTTCAATGTTTAACATGGCACACAACTGTCCACGTCCCACAACGACTCTTCCCCATGCAAGCTCCAGCTAAGTACCTATTGACCTGCAAAGCATGTAGTAACGAGTCAACAACAAAGTTGAGCGAGTTCACAGCTGGGTGTTTGTTTTAAGTTGTTCCAAAAACAGTTTCCTTTAACTGGCATCCCTGACATGGGGGATACCCCATAGTTGAAAACGTGATTTGTGTATCCCAATTACTCTGGCAATCCAGCCGTGGGGGCTACCCCATGTTTATACTACTAGACTCGTTACCATATCGACCACTGACTTTAGTCATGTTTATGTGCCCTTAGCGTCAATGTTTATCATCATTGACGTGCCCATATCCATTAGTTCATGTAACAAATCTCATTAAAAGTCCTATTTATTTTATTATTTATCCAATAAGAAACCCTAATTGAGACACCCAAGTGATTCTGCACAAACCCTAAAATTTTCAGAACAATCAGAATCAGGATCAGGGCCCTAAAACTCAGGGGGGGTAAAACCCTAGTTACGATTATCTAAATAAATTGCTGTCAAAAACAAATTTTAGGAAATCGTCAAGTCAGCAAGGCTAGTCAAGGATGTGGCTATCCTATGGTAATTAGGTGTCCCTTACGGACCGTAAGGGATAAGGCTTACGGTCCGTAAGCGGTGTCAAATTTGTGTATAAATAGCAGGCATTGGGACTTGATTTCTGGTACTGAAACGACGTAAAATTTCGCTACATGCATTGAGTTACGTTCTGTTTATTATCAAAACACACACGGATCACTAATCGCCGCCGCAATACAGGGTAATAGCTCGATCGCTGATACGATTCAATGTCCGATCGATTAAACTATCCAATGGATGTTTAAGTGCTGCCCACATTAGGGTTTATGCTTTGTCATTCGTTGTTAATTCAATGGATGTTTAAGTATCGCACTTTGTCATTCGATGTGAGGGTTTAATCTCGTGAGTTATCGTAAATGCTGTATTAAGTTACTAACCAAATTGTGTGCCTGTTATTAATTTAGGTTAAAAGGCTAATCAGTAGGCTAGGCTCTGCTCAATTAAATCTGCAATGTGAGTCATTCTCTTTTTATCAAATCTATTTACAAAAGCATGTTTATTTCAAAGTTATAATTACAGGGATTAAGTCTTTGTAATCACCAAACGTACAGCCGGTATGTGGGGTTTTGTATACATTACTTGATAATCTTCACCATTGGGGCAGCCAAGGGGTGATATGACCATAATCAGAGACACCATTGGACATCGGGAAGGCCAATGGGTCGAGTGATAAAATACCGTGGGTAGTTGGTTTGATATCAGAAACATTGTAATCGCTCTTAATACTGTGAATTATAACAAATGAGTCGTTTTAGTAAAAAGAATGATTCACTCAGTATTTCCCGCTGACAAAACCTTTTTCAAACATGTTTCAGGTGATCTGTTGTGATCCAGGAAAAGTGACGTGAAGCACTATCAGCTTAAGGAAGTGGCTCAATATAAAAATAAGGAAACATGTTTTGTAAAAATAAAAGATTTCTCCGTGAAATCTTATGATTGTAAATTACCGGGTTTTTATCCCAAGTTGTGAAATAAAATAATCGGGAAATATTTCAGTTTTAAAAAGATCCTGAAGAAACTTCCGCTGTTAATTAAATACCACGGGATTTCTGTCCCGCGACTCCTGAAACGGGTCAAACAAGGTCGGTGGCCGTGACAGAAAAAGGTGGTATCAGAGCCACTGATTTAAGCCTATTAAGTATTTAGAAAATACTTAATTTTACTGATTGCCATTTTGTGATTATGTGTTTTATTAACTGACTATTTGTTAGTTACAGTATGGGTAAGCAAAAGCTTTCCAATATCTATCTTAAATTAGATAGGTCATCCAACGAGAAGGGAAGTTCATCCCAAACCAAACCCTCAAATTACTCTGCCATTCCTGAAGAAGGAATATTTGTACGAAAGGCACAATATGAGGAACCACTTTCTCCTAGTAAAAGAAGTTTGATTATTAGGAAAAGTAAGGAGAAAATAAAGAAATCGCGAGAAAAGAAAGTTAAACAGGAAACCCATGAATTAACCAGTAGATCACCTTGGGAAGATAAGTTAGATGAGAAATGGGCAGATCTTTATATGCTAGCCACCCTAGCAGTTAATACAAATCTTTAAATAATCTGACTCAAGTTTTAGCACTCTTATTAAATATAAGTCGGAAACCTGATCCAGTAAATAAATAAATTTACAAATAAAACCTAGTATGTTTTTAATTTTCAGTTGTTTTGTAGTTACCCAATATGAAATAATATTTAAAAGGTTTTCTATGAAAATTTTGTTATAAAATTTAACTTAGTAATTGTGTGTATTGTGCTAAACAGATGAATGACTTGTCTAACGCCCTTCAAAACCTAAATCTCTATCCAGTAAAAATAGAGGTTTCCAGAGATTTCAATAGGTATATACCAGACATAGAAGAACCTGTTGAATTCAATGCTCCACCTCCGGAGAAACCTAAACCCAAGAAAAAGAGGAGATTTGTGGGATGGAGACGTGTGCGTAGGAGGAAGCCTACAACTAGGAAAATCCCTTAGACAAAGGGAAGGGGATTGAAGTCGGGGAAGAGTCTAGGCAGATGGGAATACAGTTTAAGGAATATTCTAAGCAGATAGAAATGGAATTGGGAGGAGATTCTAGGCCACCGGGAATAGAATATGGAGAAGGTTCTAGGCAAACTCAGAGGGAAGTTGGGGAAAGTTCTAGACAGGTTGAGGAGTTACCTTTTCAGGAGGAATTAGATCGGGCATTGGCGAGCTGTGATGTCATCAGGCTAATTAATAATAATCTATACCCTACTCTTGAAACACAACTACCAATGAACTTGGACCCCGCAATCCCAGAACCTATAATCCACATCCAGCCTCTAGGGATAGATGAATGGTGGACAAATGATTGGCAATTCCAAAACCTGATCAACAGTCCTTATTCCTTTCTCCCTCAGTTCGACCCAGAACCTCTGCCAAATCCACCGATGAGTAATGAGAATATGGTTGAACTTCGCCATTTTGGCGAAGAACTAATGGATGATGGGAATAGGATCCGAGAGATTGGAGGACAAATTGCCTGGAAGTATGATGAAAGGGAGCTTCGTTTTTAGGAAGACAAATGACGAGAGATAGTGGGTTGGTGAACTTGTGGTTGTATAATAAATAACAAAATATAACTATGTAAAATAACCTAAATTAAAACTTTATAAGATATTTGGTGTGTAATGACGCATATTATAATATATATAAAAATGGGAATCGAGAAATCGATAGTTTTGACTATATGTGTTGTGAACTTGTACAATTGTTTTGCGTATGATTGTTATTTATTGGATACTAATAAATTATATATATTAAATATCAGATGGAAAACGCTAATAATGAACCAGTAAATGAGGTTAATCAATCCGAGCAACAACCGGGGGATCAATATATGACTAGGCAGGATATAGAAAATATCGTTGCTCAAGGGATAGCTAATGCTATTCCAACAATCGTTGCTGCTGTTAAAAATCCAATCGAACCGCAACAAATCGTTCCTAGCAAACGTATTTCTGAAGATAACTTCAGTAATAGTGTAAACGGAGGCAATAATCATACTAATCATGATAACGAACCACGACAAGCTCCGCTTCCTAAGAAAATAAAAGCTGCAACGTCTGGTTGCACTTTCAAAGAATTTCTTGCTTGTAAACCCACATAATTTGCAGGCAATGAAGGAGCGACTGCAGCACTGCGTTGGTTAGAGAAAACTGAGGCAGTAATTGCCATAAGTAAATGTGACAAGGATGACAAGGTCATGTACGCGTCAAATCTTTTCAAAGAAGGGGCGCTAGAATGGTGGAACACGGTGTTACAAGCTAAAGGAAGAAATAGGGCATATGCCATGACCTGGGAAGAATTTAAAAGTCTTGTAGAAAGAAAAATATGTCCCGAATATGAAAAAGATCAAATGGCAAATAAGTTTCTAAACCATAGAATGATGGGTGTAGATTGTCGCGGTTATACTTCGACATTCTTTGAATATGCTAGAGTGGTACCAACACTGGCTTCGCCAGAACCGGTACTCATTTCTCGCTATATTTGGGGATTAATTGGTGAAATCCTCAATATCGTTAAAGCTACGAGACCTCGTACTATTGACGATGCTGTGAAATTAGCTAACACCCTCACTGACGAATTGGTGCGCATAAGAGATGATAACAGGAAAAAGGAACTGGCTCAGAAAATTACCCAAGGAGTTCGTATGGGTAATAATAGTAATTTCAAGAGAAGAGGAACAGGGCAATTTTCAAATCCGCCTTACTGCAGGAATTGCAAAAGGAAACATTTTGGAAAATGTAATATAACCTGCAATTTTTGCAAAGTTGTAGGACATCAGGAAGAAAATTGCAGGAAGAAATCCATAATTTGCTATAATTGTGGAGAAAATGGGCATTTCAAAACAGAATGTCCTAAATTGGTCAAACCAACAGACAACAAAGCCAAGACAGCTGACGGAGCTACCAAGAAGAATGTCAGAGCATTCCAGCTAACTACTCAAGAAGCAGAACTCATCCCAGATGTGATAGCTGGTACGTTCTTAGTTCACAACATTTACGCCAAAGTACTATTTGACTCTGGTGCAAATCAAAGTTTTATCAATACTTCATTCTGTCAAGCTCTTAATTTACCATTAACCAACCTTAGGCAGATCTTTACAGTCGAAACGGCAGACGGAAATTCTGTTAGCATAGATAAAGTTTTGCAAAAGGAAAATATAGAACTCTCAGGTCATAAATTCTTTGCAAACCTATTACCTATGAAATTAGCCGAATTTGATGTTGTGTTAGGAATGGATTGGTTAGTAGCCAACCATGCTCGAATTCTTTGTGATCAGAATTCCATAGAAATTCAGGCACCCACCGGAGAAGTCATTATGATTACAGGAGATAAACCACGTAAGCCCATGAAGTTCATATCAGTAATGAAAGTTGCTAGTTATGAACGAAAGCAAGGAATAGTATATATGATTTCAGTAATCATTAATACTAAGGGTATAGAACTTAAGGAAATTCCTGTAGTCTCAGAATACCCAGAAGTATTCCCAGAAGAATTACAAGGATTACCACCAGATAGGGAGGTAGAATTTAGAATTCATCTAATTCCAGGAACTATACCGATAGCTAAGGCACCTTATCGGTTAGCACCCACAGAAATGTTAGAACTGAAAAAGCAATTAGATGAATTACTAAGTAAATGTTTCATACAACCTAGTTCATCCCCGTGGGGAGCACCAGTGTTGTTTGTAAAGAAAAAGGATGGTTCGATGAGAATGTGTATTGATTATAGAGAATTGAATAAGGTTACAATTAAGAATAGATACCCATTACCTAGGATTGATGATCTTTTCGATCAACTTCAAGGAGCTAGATATTTTTCTAAGATTGATTTACGCTCCGGATATCATCAATTGAAGGTACAAGAAGAAGACATACCTAAAACTACTTTCAGAACTAGGTATGGTCATTACGAGTTTACAGTCATGCCCTTCGGACTAACGAATGCACCTGCAACATTCATGGACATGATGAATAGAATCTGTAAACCGTATTTGGATAAATTTGTAATTGTCTTTATCGACGATATACTTATTTATTCCAAAAATCAAGAAGAACATTGTCAGCACTTGCATGCACTCTTAACTTTGTTAAGAAAAGAAAAATTGTACGCCAAATTCTCAAAGTGTGAATTTTGGTTGCAAGAAGTGCAATTCTTATGACACATGGTGAATCACGAAGGTATTCATGTAGATCCTGCTAAGATAGAAGCAATTACCAAATGGAAGGTTCCGCAATCCGCAATGGAAATTAGAAGTTTTATAGGTTTAGCCGGATATTATAGGCGGTTTATTAAGGATTTTTCCAAAATAGTTGTACCATTAACTAAGCTAACCTGTAAAGCAGTTAAGTTTGAATGGGGACCTAAGCAAGAAGAAGCTTTTAGGATTCTAAAACAGAAATTAACCAATGCTCCAATTTTAGCCTTACCAGAAGGAACTGAAGATTTTGAAGTATATTGTGATGCTTCAAAACTAGGGTTTGGATGTGTGCTAATGCAACGCAAGAAGGTAATTGCGTATGCTTCAAGACAATTGAAAAAGCACGAAGAAAACTATACGACTCATGACTTAGAATTAGGAGCCGTAATTTTTGCCCTGAAAATCTGGAGACATTATCTGTACAGAAGTAAGTTTACTATCTATACAGATCATAAAAGTTTAAGATATATATTCGGGCAAAAAGAGTTAAATATGAGGCAAAGGAGATGGATGGAAAGCCTAAGTGACTACGACTGTGATATTCAATATCATGAAGGAAAGGCAAATGTATTTGCAGATGCCTTAAGTCGTAAGTACCATGAGAAACAACGACGAGTTCGTGCTCTCAGATTAAATCTACAATTAGATTTAATGGAACAATTGAAAAATGTTCAAGCTACAGCAATCAAGGATGAGGATGAAGGAATGAAAGGACGAATAAAAGAATTAGAACAAGGAGCTGATGGAATTTGGAGATTCCATAAAAGCAGAATTTGGGTACCTAAGCAGGGAGAATTAAGAAATAAGATTCTAGAAGAAGCCCATAAATCTAGGTATACCATGCACCCTGGAAACAATAAAATGTACCAAGATTTAAGAAAGAATTTCTGGTGGATAGGCATGAAGAAGGACATAGCTAAATATGTTTCTAAGTGTCTTACTTGTTCACAAGTTAAGGCAGAACACCAGAAACCTTCAGGTCTACTACAACAGTTAGAAATGCCTATTTTTATTCTAGGTGGACAAGTCCAACCCTTTCCCGGGCTCTTGTTAAAGAAGGTGTATACCGAATCGCTCAGGTCTATGTATGCACCGAACGAAGTCGATGGAGAGTCCTTCACGGCACAATCGACACAGGGACGACTATCGTCCAAGTCTTTGCTAGGTACGAAGGTATTTTCGGGAGCAACGAGGTTGTCGGAATGCGGTTCCAGCATTTCTTCATGGGTATCGTCTTGGGGTGGATCAATAAAATCCTTCCCAAGCTCTTCTAACCATTTTAGAATTAGCTCTTCTAGTTGAAATAACTCGTCAATGAGCATTTCCCCTAGAATATCTGGCTGGGCGCATTCGAGGGAGAAATAGTGCTTATTTTTACTTTCGCCCCTCTTAAGGTTGTGAGAAGTTGGTGGGTCCATGTAGTGGGGCCTATAACTTAGGAAGTAGCATTTTACTTCTTCATGTTCGCCACCACATAATTGACACCACGTACCATAAGAGTGCCGAAAGTAAAAATAATTACTATCACTCATGTTTATGTAAGAAATTACCAACCGCCGGGATCTAACGGTTCTGTTTTCAGTAACTGAAACTTGGGCACGGGGGCGTGTTGAGTGGGCACGGCCCCGTGTTCAGCTTACTGTCTGATGTAAAACAGGATTGCCAGTTCCAATGATTGAGCACGGGGCGTGTTCAGCGGGCACGGCCCGTGCTGAGCTCTGCAGAGGCTGAAAAAACTAAGAAAAAACTAAAAAAATAAATAAATGATTAGGCCGTTGATTCCTAACTTTCTTAAAATCCTTGTGTCCCCGGCAGCGGCGCCAAAAACTTGATGCGTGTGAAGTGTTATATATATTAGGTGTATATTTTAAGCCCTTTTTAACACTTATTTTAGCCAAGTTTTAAATTTATAAAACACGATATTTCACTAACACTAAACACACATATGGGCAAGTGCACCCATCGTTGAGTGTAGTATAGCGTTGGTAAGATACCGAGGTCGTCCAAGGACACAAGAGCTTTTAGTACCGGTTTATCCTCAACGTCTAACCAAAATAAAAGTTTAGGAAAATGTTTTAAACTAAGAAAATTAAAAACTAACTAAAATGCTGAAAATAAAAATAAAAGAAAAACAGATAAACAAGATGAATCACTTGGTTCCGACTCGTATCTAGTATAACCTTTGATTATTTCCGCACTTTTGCACATAATTAAGAGATTATCTTAGTTATTGTAGTAGGCCCCTCTTTTGAAGGTGACGTTACCCTCACCCCAGTAGTTTGAGTCAGCAGGGATACAATCCTAAAAGGGTGGATTATTGGAAGATAATGAATTAAGTTATTAATGCAGTATTGTGGTAGGCCCCGCTTTTGGCGGTGACGTTACCCTCGGCTAAGTAGTCTGAGTCAGCAGGGATACAGTCCTAAATAGCCAGGTTATAGTATTAATAGTAGTTAACTTATGAGGGGATCAAAGAGTTTGGACCCCCGCCATCCAATACCGTGAAGTATTGAAGGAGGTCCTACTAAATTTGACCCAGGTCCATTGCAGGACCTCTAAACGCTGAACAATGGCAAGACCTTTACCAAACCGTTCCCTTAACCCCCGACCAGGTAGCCAACATATCTCCATATAGACCGTGGAGATATGAATGCTGAAAATCCTTTATTTTATATAGACAGTAAAATAATGCCAAGACACCACGGACAAACGATAAGGAAAGATCACCTTCAACATAAGTAACTAGTTATTAAAGTCATTAATACAAAACCAAATAAAAAGTGCAAAAGATTAGAAATAAAAAGTATTATACTAGACACTTTGTCTTCACCAAGTGATGTAAGAGACTTAGGCAAACATGGCCTTGATTGTCAAGAACTCTTACGATCAATCTTGGATCCTGAGACGACTCACACACTCTACGATGGACAATGGATGATGGTGGTGGATGATGGTGTTGTGATGGTGGTGGGTGGTGGATGAAGTGTGAGAGAGGTGGTGTGCCAAGGGATGAGATGAAATGAATCCAAGCACTCCTATTTATAGGCTGAACAGAGAGCTGGGCACGGCCCCGTGTCCGATGGGCACGGCCCCGTGTCCGTCTGACAATCTCTCTCCTCATTAATTGTAATTCGCAATTACAATAAATGCGCCTGCTGTACTTTCGACACGCCCCCGTGTCCGCTGAGCACGGCCCCGTGATGGGCAATAGAAGCTTCTATAGATTTGTCTTTTCTGCTGCTTCTTGGGCACGGCCCCGTGCTGGCTGAGCACGGGGCGTGTTCAGTCTTCTGATTTCTCTACTTTGCTTTGGAAGGTGCCGTTGAGGGGTCGGGCAGTCCACTAATATTCCTTTTCTTGTATTTATGTTGGATTTAGCTGTCTTTTTGCTTCTTTTGCGTTTTTGAGCGCATTTAATCCTGAAAATACAAAAGGAAGACAAAAACACTCTTTTTCCAATATTAGTACTTAAAAAGGGTTAGTTTTATGCCTTATTTGATGTAATTTATATGTTGCATTTTACACACATCATACATGCACTGAGTTACGTTCTGTTTATTATCAAAACACACACGGATCACTAATCGCCGCCGCAATACAGGGTAATAACTCGATCGCTGATACGATTCAATGTCCGATTGATTAAACTATCCAATGGATGTTTAAGTGCTGTCCACATTAGGGTTTATGCTTTGTCATTCGTTGTTAATTCAATGAATGTTTAAGTATCGCACTTTGTCATTCGATGTGAGGGTTTAATCTCGTGAGTTATCGTAAATGCTGTATTAAGTTACTAACCAAATTGTGTGCCTGTTATTAATTTAGGTTAAAAGGCTAATCAGTAGGCTAGGCTCTGCTCAATTAAATATGCAATGTGATTCATTCTCTTTTTATTAAATCTATTTACAAAAGCATGTTTATTTCAAAGTTATAATTACAGGGATTAAGTCTTTGTATTCACCAAACGTACAGCCGGTATGTGGGGTTTTGTATACATTACTTGATAATCTTCACCATTGGGGCAGCCAAGGGGTGATATGTCCATAATCACAGACACCACTGGACATCGGGAGGGCCAATGGGTCGAGTGATAAAATACCGTGGGTAGTTGGTTTGATATCAGAAACATTGTAATCGCTCTTAATACTGTGAATTATAACAAATGAGTCGTTTTAGTAAAAAGAATGATTCACTCAGTATTTCCCGCTGACAAAACCTTTTTCAAACATGTTTCAGGTGATCTGTTGTGATCCAGGAAAAGTGTCGTGAAGCACTATCAGCTTAAGGAAGTGGCTCAATATAAAAATAAGGAAACATGTTTTGTAAAAATAAAAGATTTCTCCGTGAAATCTTATGATTGTAAATTACCGGGTTTTTATCCCGAGTTGTGAAATAAAATAATCGGGAAATATTTCAGTTTTAAAAAGATACTGAAGAAACTTTCGCTGTTAATTAAATACCACGGGATTTCTGTCCCGCGGCTCCTGAAACGGGTCTAACCGGGTCGGGGGCCGTGACAGTTCACGCCCGTCCTCTGCGGCACGGTGTGAGGCTTGTCAAACCTAAATAGCGCTATCTAACTAAGGTCCCGCTCGCCATTGGCACGGTCCTACCCAAGAAGGACGAGGAATTATATTCCTGAACCCGTACTGTCCTACCCAAGAAGGACGAGGAATCCATATTCCTTAACCCATTCCCAACCCCTGGGAATCCCATGCTTTGTAGAAAGTGTGAACTCACCTTAGATTAGCTCGGCAGATACACGAAAAGGTTACTTGAGCTATAAGTGGTCAACCACGTCCTAACATGGTTACCATACAAGTCAGGTCTAGGTTCAAATAGTGCACGTATGTTTACACAGAGATAGCAAGTTACGAACACATACTGATCATGGCAACACATTAACAGTCAAGTACATAACATATTCAAGCTTGTGCGATTCAATAGTTTGGGCCGAACCATTTGTGCGGTTTACTAACATAACCCAACTAAACACCCCGACCCCAACATGTTGTGCGGTCAGCACAGCCTTGTGCGACCCACATCATGTTGTGCGATCCATTACTCACCCTGCCCAGTCTACGAATAAGCCCAATAGTACCCGGCCCGATAACTAGAAACCCAAACAAATCTATAAGCATATACACGGCCCAATTAAATAAACAGATAACATATCTTGTGCGATCCGTTTGATCTTGTGCGACTCGGGACATCATGTGCGACTGGACTTGGGCTTTGAGGCCCAACAGTAGTGCAATTCAAGTTGTTTGTGTGAGGCCCAAGCCTTGTGCGATCGGCACCTTCTTGTGCGATCCACAGGTCTTGTGCGATCATGCATAATAAAACAGTACCATGTGCTTTATGTGTTTATACCCAACTTGTGCGATTGCACTTGTGCGATTAGATCAGATCTTGTGTGATCTGATCTTGTGCGACTGAGAGGGCTTGTGCGACCGGTTAACTAATTCCCTTAATTTGTGTAATCAATTAATTTGTTTCCTTTTATCAAGCAAGATTAACTCTAACAGTTACCAACCACAACACATTCGATCAAACTAGAGTTTTAACATCACTTCTTATGAACCCTAAACATAATCAAAACATGAACAATAACCATAACACTTAAACATAATAACATGATTCTTATTCTTGATCACTAACATACATCCTATTATGACAACACAATAACTCGTCCTCAAGTAAACATATCACAGCCGATTAACAAGCATTCGGTTTTCATTCATCATCAACAAATCCAATTCATACTAACATAACCAAACCATTCGGATCCAAACACATATATGACCAATTACATTCACTCATGATCAATCACATATCATTGATACCAACATAACACTACATCATCATCTGAATAAAAACACATCACATAACATCATCGTTCATCATACATGTAACCCTAACCATTATATCAAATCATAGCATCATAACATCATTTACAAACACATATCATGAAACACTAATCGATTAAAGATGGATGAGGGTGATCCGAATCAAAAGCTTCAATGGAGATGGGATGTTGTTTGCCGTCGGCTTCGAGAGGAAAGAAAGAGGTCGTAGGGTTTGTGTGTGTTATGAGGTTTGCAACTAATGAGGAGTATACACTCTCCTCATGGTTTACGCGTGTAAAGGGAGTGGGCCGAACCCAAAATGTGGCCCGAATGGGCTTGTGCGATCGGGTTGTGTTGTGCGTTTGGGCTCGTTTAATATTATCATAATATATACATACATTCGTTACACAATAAACACATACCAAACATAACATTTCATTAATCATCAAAGTTTACATAATCACATAGTGTTCAAACATGCTACACTTAGCACAAAGATAGGTTCTGAAATACGAGTTGTCACAAAAGCTTATTTAACTTAAAAAGTAAATAACAAAATAAAACTATAAAAAAAATCATATATTATTATAACTTTTTCTTATTTTTACTGTTCAAAACATTGGAAATTTAATATATAGGAGAATTATGTTTTTATTTTTGATTTTGTAGTTATTAAAATTGCCATTTAATTTAAAAAAATAAATATTTAAATAAATAATTACTTAATCATTACACGGGGCTCCATCCACACCCTCCAAATTAAAGGGGGGAATGATAAAGCCCCCTTGCTGACATGGCGATGACATGGATCCTACTTGGCATGATAAAGCCCAAGGGGGCTCCATCCACACCTCATAGCCTTAGTAGAGTTTTTTTTTTTTTTTTTTTTTTTTTTAACCAAAACCATTCTAGTAACAGTTTGGTTTCGGTTTTGTTTCACTGTTTAGGTTTGTTTATTGGGTATCAATTCATCCAAAATACAACAACAACCGAACCCAGAAAATCCCACAAATAGCAAAGCTATTGGTGGGGTTTGGGGAGAGTGTGATGTAGGCAAACCTTACCTCTATCCATCTTCCAAAAAGACCTCCGGCTCAAAACCAAACATTAAGCAAATAATGCGAACTACAGACATAGCAATAGGACTCCACCAAACATAGAACAAGTGGTAACTGACTAACATAATAGAATTGACATAGCTATAGCCCCTACAACAATATATATATATATATACACACACACACACACAAGATGATAAACACATGTAAAATCCATCTGAAAAGTAGGAAAAATTAACCCCTAACCCAAAAATCCCAGGCACCTCATCACTCTCTCCTAAAAATCCTTAACCATAATCCTATGTCTCCACGAACTCCTATCATGGACCATGTCCTTAGAAAGGTGCAGCTCTAGCAAATCCTGCCTAATCCGCTCCTCTCAATTCAGTTTGGGCCTTCCTCTGCTCCTCCTACCTTCCACACAAAGGGCGTCCACTATTCTAAACGGTTCAGTCACCGGCCTCCTCTTTACGTGCCCAAATCATCTCACTCTCCCTTCCTTAATCTTACTTGATATACTAGTCACCCCTAGCCTTTCCCTAAAACCTAATTTCTCATACGCTCTAGCTTTGTGTGCCCACACATCCACCGTATCAATTAATCCAAAATAAGGTATGAAATATGCAAGTAAAATCGTTAAAATATAGCTGTCGAAGACCCAATAAATAAACCTAAACAAAACAAAACCCAAACCATATCGTTATTCGATAACCGAATGGTTTTAGTTTACACTCGGTTTTGTTTCATTGGTTAAGCGGGTCTCAGTACAAGAGTCCAAAATAAGGTATGAAATATGATTAAAAGAAGTGACAAGCTATCTAGATACAAGCAACATACAAGTTATATAACTTTCAAAAGAAGTCATGATTTTTCAACAGTGTCAGCAATCTAAAAGTTAATTTCAACCGTTAAGAGTCTTCCCAACGAAAACGATTACAACATAACACATACTCACCACTATGAAGAGTTGAAGAAAACGATTCTAGAAAAACTTAAGATTATTACCGTGTTAGGCGATTGCAATTGGTGGGGGAGACCGGAAATAAGAAACGACCTGAATGATTTATAAAATAATTTGAGTTTGACGTCTCTTTTAGGCTTTAGCCACTTACTTCATGTCTACAAACCACGACAGGACACAAGGGTTTAATGTAAAGATTAGGCTACAAAGCTATTATAAATTAGAGTTAGCTCACTTACTTAACTTAAAGTAAAGATATCCTGATTTTTATTTTAATTGCGTATAATATAAGAACTAAATATATATAAAGGTTATATATAATTAAATCTTTTGGACTGGTTCGGTTTAGGATTGCAAGGCAAAGCTTTGGAATCACGAGAAGCTTCGATGAGCGAAGGTCTAAAATGCCATGAACAACGACGATGCTTGCAGTTGAAGAGTGTGAACCAATAGGAGAACGAAACTAGGAACTAGTGGACGTTAGACATGGACCACATGGTGGTGGTTAGGGGTGCAAACGAGCTGAGCTGAGGCTGAGCTCGACCAGGCTCGAGCTCGATTAACTTATGAGAGCTCGGGCTCGCCTCGATTCGAGCTTTGTTTTCAAAGCTCGAGCTCGACTCGTTTACTATCTATTAATTAGTATATTAAATAAAAATAATATAAATAATAGACTTTTTAAGCTCGCAAGCTTGATAAATGAAGCTCGGGCTCAGGCTCGTTTACTAAATAAGCTTATTTTTAGGTTCGAGATCAACTTGTAAACACGTTTAAATAATATTCCTTTAATTATTTTGACTGTTGGTTATAATTATTCGTTAAAGACTAACATGTTTTAAATCATGAAATATTCCCTTTAATATCTACAAAATTATCTAAAAAGAGTGACGGGACTATAACTTTTCAACTGAGGTTACAATAATTTTTCTTTATACTCACTTCAAATTATCTACCACAAAATACACATTAAGACCATTGTTACACACATATAGTTTAAATAAACAATTAAAAAGAATCATTCAGAAAGCAACTTGGTTGAGCTAGTGGTACCCAAACTTCTCACAGCAGGAATGACCCGAGATGGTGATAAAACACGAGAAAATGATACGTTGTAGGAATCGGTTCCTAATCGGCTCTGTAGCCATCCCTTGTTTCCCGAGAACCCGTCAGCCACAATCCAGCAGTTTTGGAATCCAAGCGCGGTTAAATATTTAGCAACTATCTTGGCTGAATCCGTGAACCTGATGAAATGCAAAACACATAAAACTTCATATGAACCATAGTTGTTAATGGGCGAATAGCGGCATATAGCGATAAATAGCAGACGGCTAATTTTATAAAAGGCGATATGTATACTATATCAAAATACCCTAGTAAATATGCTATTTTACATGTATATTTAACAAAAACCTAAAATCCAGCTATTTTATACCTATATTTAATTACTATTTATATTAAGAAAAAAATAATAATAATAATAAGTGTCACTATTCTCACTACCCATCACTACAACCCTAATAGCGACACTAGACATATACGCTACGTAGCGCGCTACTGCGATCGCTGTTGACAACTATGATATGAACATTTACAAAACACAAATTTTGTGGTGAAGATCAGAAAACTAACGTGTCAAGAATAACAATCTTGGAGCCTTTGTTGATTTTCTTCAGATAAGATATCTTTATTGCGGCGATTTCAGCTTCCAGTCTCTTGGTGTTTCTAACAAGGCCTTTTAATTTGCTTGGTAGGTCTTCCAATCTGACGATTTTGAAATTTGAATGACCAAATGGCTCAAATATGATCAATTTTTTTTCAGATTCGGACCCGCCTGGCGGTCAGACCGGAACCAGACACATAGCCGGTACGGTTGAGTCTATTTGAACCGGCCGGATTTCAAACTTTTATTTACACTTTTTTTTGTTTTTATTCTTCCAAAATCTCATTTTCTGATTTATTTACTACTTACACTTTTTTTTGTTTTTATTCTTTCAAAATCTCATTTTCTGATTTATTTACTACTTTATACTCCAAATTTTGTTTATTTAAGGCTTTGTATTTTATTGATCTATATTTTATTTTAAACTAGTTATATATTGTTTATTTAAGGCTTTGTATTTTATTGATCTATATTTTATTTTAAACTAGTTATATATTTATATTTTTAAAATTTTAAATCATTTATCACGTAATCCGGTTTTTGAAATTGGTTTGAGCAGTATGCCGACTACTAGCACACCGCTAAGCCGGCCGGTTCAATGACTGGTCCGGTTATGAAAACATTGAATATGAATGATCTATGTTGTCTGGAGGAAATTGGTACTTACGGGACGGCGATCATCTTGTTTTTTCCGCTTGCGGGAAGGCGTGGAACACCCGATTTGTCCTTATCTTTTTCCGATCTGATATCGATCAAAGTGTAGTTGTTTGATGATACAAGATCAAGAACTTGAGCTGGGGTGAGTTCACCTGGATATTGCAATCCCAAATAAAAATAGTTTCATATGTGAGGAACACCCGAAGCATGCGCTCATGACACAAAAATGATCCAGTTTTGGGTTGTCGTCTCTAACTCGTTTTATAAAAGGGGTTGTTTTCAGGTTGACCTGTTTAATAAAACAGGTTGTGTTCGGGTTGACATGTTTAGCCCATATAACTAAACACGTTGACCTGCTAACCAATTTTTACAACCCACCAACCCATACTCGCCAACCCATCAACCCGTTTGACATGTTTGAAATTTTGTAAAAATGGACACTTGAGGTTCAAAGACTCATGTGTCTAAACATGTGTTAATGGTAGTAATTTATGGAATGTGTGCAAATTGTGCCATTAAAACATACTTATAAGTTTGAATCGAGTTATAGGTATTCAAACTAAGGCCAATGTGAGTATATATGCGAGAAAGGTTTTACTGGTTTTCTGTTTTTAACTTCCTTGAAGGCCGCTTGTCCATTGCAATATGTGTTTTATCGGTTAATAGGGTATTGATGGATTAGCGGTTTTCACAGTTACCAACAACTGATTCAAGGTTGGTTGGTGTTTACAATTTAAATGCATTTTCTTTTTCGAAAACCTCAAACTTTCTTGTTAAATCATGTAAGTTGTTTAATTCTTTAAAATTTTTAAATGCGATTTCCTTTTTCTAAAACCTCAAGCATTTTAGAGCTGCATCAAATTATACCTTTGTACCCGCGAAGGTTGAAAGAGATGACGGAAAAGACAGGCGGCAGTAGAAAATACGCGAGGACTATAACTCCACCAGTGACAGCAATGGTGGTTGGATCAGCTGACGAGATGGTCTCGACCGTAGTTGATGCAATCGGCTTGGCATCCTGGATCACTTTCCCTGTTTGCTGTGCTGCATCTGCTACTGTCTGAAATACAAACAATCGTTAACGTATCAATTAAATTGTACATATCAAATTGTGTGTACCAATCGAGTACCTTAGCAGCACTGTAAACAGGCTCAGTATCAAACCCGGAGCTCTTAATCGCTTCTTGTGCTTTCTTCGATGCCTCTGTAATCACCGGTGTAGCTATCTTCACCGCCTCTCCTCCCGCCTGCTTCAACACTGGCATTGCCACATCCATCGCCGGCTTCAGAAAATCCGACACTGTTTTAATCACATTCCCTGTGAGCTCAAAGACATCCGAACCCACCTTCTGAACCTGGTCGATTTTCTCTTCCACCTAAAATTCACCACCAAACAAACAATTAACTTTTGTTTAGAACAGCTAACTCACACAACCTGTAACCTGTTCTAACATTGACAGTTTAACGAGAAAGGCAATTTGATCATTTTATATGGCCGAATTGCCCTTCTAGTTCACAGAATTACATATATAATGACCGAATTGCCCTTCTCGTTAACAAAAAAAATGGATGAAGTTAACCCAGTGGACTAAAATGGCAACGGTGAAACCTTTTTGGAGGGAAAAAATGAAACCTTTGGGCTAAACTGACAAAATGGCTCAAACCACATGGACTAAAATGACATTTAACTAAAAAGAAGTCATAAACACATTGCTATATTGTTCCAAAATAACACATAATCTTAGTATAGCATGTTCAAAAAATAAAGTCAAACACAATGCAACATTGTTAAAATAAAGTCATAAACATTGCTATTTTGTTCCAAAATAACACATAATCTTAGTAAACAAAACTATAAAAAAAGTCATAAACACATTGCTATTTTGTTCCAAAATAACACATAATCTTAGTAAACAAAACTTTAAAAAAAGTCATAAACACATTGCTATGAGTCATAATTGATAATTCACAAATACAAATAAAATGAAGTATAAATATTTTTCATTACAAAGAAACGTAGGTAAACGGGCAACAAGCTACGCCGCAACCGTTTATTTTTTTTAAATATTTCGTATTTTCGGGTATCCAAACTATCTGACATTTTGTTTTCTAAAATTCCTAGCCAAACCGAAAATTCGGATTTTCGGATAATTCGAATTCTGGGGTTTTTTTTTTTTACTTGAAAATTCGGATTCGGATATTTTTGCACACCCACAGAATAACTCTCAGAATTTAATGTAATGATGATATCAACCGAAATAAAACAGAAAAAAACAGATAGTATGAAATACTTGAGTTATGGATGAAACGATGTCGTCTTTGGAAATAGTGAGGGCATTAGCTTCAATGGGGGCAGTGAAAAGAGCCAAGAGGGAGAGAGTGGTGGAAGTGGAGAGGGAGAGAGAAGATGAATCGGGTCGGATTTTGGGTGTGGGTTTGAAAGGGATGAGGTATTTGGGTGAGGGGGGTGGCGGAGAGTGGTGGTTGAGGCTAGCGGTGGCGGAAGCTCGGAGGGCCATCACCACCGCCGATGAGTGGGAGATATAATAATCTTGGAAGTGAGGACAGTATAGAAAGAAAGAGTCAAAGAGATATAAAAACAGTGAAAGGATTGGCGAGGTTCAGGAAGTGAAGTCACAAACGCACCATTCATTTTCAATCTTTAAATAAAGATTGGCCCCACCTTGTTCAACATAAAACAAGTATACACACATAAAAAAGTACATGGTGTTTAGTTAAGAGATAAACCATAAAATTACTACTTTATAAGACTATAAAACTATGTGTGGTGGAATAACTAAATCATTGTTATATTAGTGTCTGGTAGGAATCTGAGCAGTAACTAAACATCTAATAACTAGGTGTAGTCGAATAACTAAACACCCAATATCAATAACTATAAAAAAAGAAAGACATGTGATTGGGTGGAAAAGGTATAGCACCACCTTTTCTCCTTTGGGGATTGTTAATCGAATGGCGAGGAAGAGAATGGTGCCCCCAATAACTAAGGCGGTGTGGTGTTTCGCTAGTTATTGGCCTGATGTGGCATGCTTAGTTATTTTATAACGACCGACCTAAGTATATAGTCGTGTGTTTTTGTTAGGTCGTGTATCAACTTTTATTTTGTGTGTCATTATTTAAGTATGATAATAACATAAAATAATATGTGTGCGAATTAATGTCGTGTAACTGTCACACCCCGATATTTCCACATATTACCGGTAGGCCCGGCGGGGAGTATCGTGACGTAGTTGATATCATCATAGTCAATATACACAATAAATAACACAGCGGAAGGCTTGGTGAATAATTACTATTACAAACCATAGTGTCTGAGTGTCCAAATGAAAGAATATACAGACTTGGTTGTAATAAAGATCCACAGGCGGATCGTAAAATAAAACACAAGAAACTGAAATAACAGACTTCAGGTATCTAGGGATTTGCAAGATCCTCTTATTTGACACCTAGTAGCTCCAGCCTATTTACGAGAGGTACCTGTCAATTAGTCTTTGGAAAATACGTCAGTTTACACTGGTAAATACAATTAACCGACTCATTTGAAAACATTTATGAAAAATTGATTTAAGTGCACAAGGCACAAACCTTTTATAACTTGGGACAATTATTTAAGATAATTTTGTATACAGATTTACATGTTTGTCTTACATATGGGGCCGGTTTGGAAGCCGGTCATGATTAACCGACTTACCACTTATAGAACTCACAAAGGAGTTATCCCCAACATGTGGGTTATATTAGCATTTGCATCTGTCAGGTGTATGCCTACACCCCGTGCATAGGTCGTGGCCATTTTCAAATGAAATGAGCCGAGGATATCCAGGACACGGTCGTATTAACCCCCAATGCTTATGTTATCAAACAAGACAGATTAAAACGGGTTATGTAAATTTATTAATCACAATCCGATTAAATGATTTCATACCCGACCAAGTGGTATTATTATAATATCATATCCCAATCCCGTATAAGGGAAAATAAGTTAAAAGTATTTACCTGAGTAGATGTGAAGAAGTAACTCAGCCGTATATTCCTAAGGTCTTATGAAAGTACCTTCTACCAAAGCTACTCAATCTGTATAGAAGGTTTATTAACCTATTAGGATACTAACGGGTCTTTATTTAAGTCAAGGACTTAGACAAGTTAGCTTGAAAGATACTTAACGGTTCTAAACGCTAGATTAAGCGGAGACCGGAATAGAATGTGATTCAGACCCGACAAGTTTAGATACTTGTATAATATGGGCAAACTATACACATTCTGGAATTTGAGGATTTAATGATAAGGTTAAACCCGTTTCGGCTATTTTATGTAAACTAGTCACATAAACCGATCCGAACGCATAAATGCGTAATGGGTAACCAAATGAATTATATACAGGTCACAAATGTTATTATGCTCAAAATATGTTAATACATCAGTAGGATGTTAACATATATGCCCAAAAAGTAATTAAAACCAATTTAAGTCCCATAAGGGCATTTTGGTCATTTTAATGATTATAAAAGAGATTTTATAATAAACTGAGGTTCTGGTCCTTGGTAATCAGTAAAAATATTTATTTTATCACATTACATCAGTAAGACATTGTACATATGTGAGGTTTACCATTTATGGCCAAACTATGCCCCGAAAGGGCATTTTGGTCATTTCACATATGCTTTTAAGGACATTTTTGGAAGTCTTAGTTCATGACTTATACTTACTGTAACTATATTAAAATTTACTTGAAAGTTCAGTAGGTAACAAGTCTTAGGTGTTAAATATGGTATAAAACCATACTATGCACCTAATTAGTGTAAAACTCGCTAATTGACGATAATTAATATGTTTATGTAAATCTGAGACTTTTATCAGTTTTAAATGCTCAAAATAATTTATTTAATGTATGAAATCAGTAGGAAAAGGTTTGGCATTCAAATCATTTGTAAATCTTATTTTATGCATAAAAAGGGTATTACCGTCATTTACCGAATTACACAAGAACTCTATGATATGATCAGATTATAATCTGACCAAAAATCCTAAAAATCCTTAAAAATAATATCTTAACAGTAGGTAATGAGTTTTGGGTCAAAATCCAAGTTTAAACATGTCTTATGCAAGATATCGCAATTTAATTAATAAAAAGTTTCTATTTACGATATCAAGCATAACTTCAGTTTGAGACCAAGAACTGATGTCAAATTTTCGGGATAAGCTTATATATCGGTAGCAAAGGTTTTTCTCCTCTCACATTTCTAAAAATCTCATTTATATGTTAAAAGGGAAAATATAGCATTTTATAAGCATAATAACGATCATGAGCATACAATTCAAACTACTAAGGACCAGGTAATATAACTCCAGGGGGTTATACTACAATATAAAGTGGTCCTATTGGAAGCTTAAAACATAGGAGAATTAAGCTTAATCGGGCCAGAACTGAAAGTCAAAGCAAAAGTCAAGCTTTTGCGACTTTCGGTTATGAACCGACCTTAGACTGATAATTGTCGGGTTAGACATGTTTAAACATGTTCAAATATTAATTACCAAGTTATTAGAATGTTAAAATATAATTTATAACCTCTGTTTTATTAATTTAAATCATTATTTTAAATTCTGTCCAGTTTGACTTTTTGACTTATTACTTTGACCTGACAATTAACTAGTCAAACGAAATAATTAGGAGGTGCCCTTTTAAGGGTTAATCACCAACCTTAATATGGTCACATAACCACTTTTATTTCGGTCAGTGGCTGGACCATTAGTGATTAAACCGAAGGTCAAAGCTAATTTATGATATCTTTGACTTTTCGGTTTTTAGACTAATAAACTGAACTAAGAAAGGGCTAAGACACTTACATAAGGTCCTAGCTATCTTTTCTACACTTCTTGATCCTCTTCTAAGGCCAGGAGACTCCAGATGATAGTGTTGTGGTTGTTGTAAGTGAATGAGCACTTGAACAAATGAACTTAGAAGCCTTTATATAACAAGATGGCATGCAAGAAGATCAAGGCAGGTGTTTTTGGAAGCTTTAGGATCACCCCAGGTGTCCTAGTAGTATTACAAGACCGACAAACAGCCCCTAGTAATGGTTCTGACTCGTTTTGGCGGTTTGTGTTGTAACACCCCGTGTTTCAAAAGTCAAAGTTAAAGTCAAGATTGAAGTCAAAGGAAGACAAGATTGCTAATTGCGATCTGTCTCTCCTTGCTCAATTTCCTGTTTTGACTTCTTTGACTTGTAATTAGTCTATTTTATTTTCGCTTTAGTTGTATTATGTGGAGTATCTATTAATAATCGCATATTAATCGCTATTTATCGCATGTTTAATCGCTTTATCGCTATCGCAATTGCACTCGCAACTCGAAATACGCATTTTGGTTATTGTTATACGTGTGTGTGCACCTTATGTGTTACTTGTGCATGTTTAAATTATGTTATGTGTGGTAATCAATCGAATCGCAATCGAAACTCAAACGCAATCGAAACAATATGATAATTGGTAGAGAAGAGATAGTGTGAGATATGAGTAGTTGGGATTAAAAGTAATTTGACTAGGAAACTCTATCGCATCGCAACGCTCGCAATCGAAATCGAAACGGCAAAACTCGTCGCGCCGAGCACTCGAACCAGGTGTCAGCTGGCCGGATTGCCATCCGACCGGGCTACCATCCGGGTGAGTTGCCACCCGAGCGACCAACCTCTTCACCCCTTTCCATATCGAGTAATCCTATAAATACCCCTTGTCACTTTCATTCTTTCCACTTTTGGCAAGTGACGTCCGACCAGTGCTCCTACTCGCTTTTTCCTTCGATTTCTCGCAATTTCGGTAAGATCTCGTCCTAAATCTTGTACTTCCTTAATCTACACGTGTCACACCCCAACCGATGGCGGAATCATCGGGGCATGGCACTGAGCGAAACAGATTGTCCAGAAGTTTCCATAACAATTATCATTACTATTAAAATAACATGTCCCATACCATGTCTCAAACAGTAAACAAATTATTACAGATAAGATCTAGGCAATAGATTCTGTTCCGACAACTCAGATTCAAATTGAGCAATTGTTTATCTGCTTCTAGAGACCCTTGATTCAATTATTACAGACAACTATTTGTTGGGCTCTAAAGCTTTATTCTAGCTTCAATTTCCTACCAGATGTGCATCCTAAGCACCTGTCACATACGTTAAAATAAAGTCAATACATAAAATGTAAAGGTGAGCATACAAGTTTGATAATAGCATATAGAGTTCGAATTCGTTTACGCATAACCAGCACGTACACATAGTGAAATGAAGCACGTTAGTTATCGACATAGATCCATCGATACCAATGACTGCGGGTTGACTGCCCGAGGCAGTTCGCAATACATGATTACCACCGTAATCCATGCAAGTAATTGTCCTTAACAACCCCCGTGTGAACGGGTGCTGAGTCCAAACTATAGTACTATCGTTGCTAAGGCAGGTAGACAGCATTCCATGTGTAAACATAACAAGCAAGCATTCATAAGCCACGTATAACATGCATTAACGGTTAGCGTTCAAGTAGTATTGAGTAGTGTGTTTGATGTGATTTGAATAGTTGTAACGTATGTAACACCCAAAAGTGCATAAAGCAAAAAGGGATCGAGTATACTCACAGCGGTTGATGGATTGAAGGGAGCGCTTAGCGAGTAAAGTTAGCCTGAATGGATTGATAGTATAACGATAAGTGACGCGTAAAACGTTACAAAGTGTGAATGGGTCGGATAGTAGTTCGGTCGGATGGTAATCCAATCGGACGACTTGTCTGTGCGGATGGCAATCTGTTCGGATGGTCATCCGGTCGGACGGTAGTCCAGTCGGACGGCTATTCGAGTGGATTGTTTCTTCCTATGAGATGTATGTGTTTGTGTATGATGGCTTGTCTTTTGAAGTTTTCGTTGTAGCATTTGAAAACATTGAAGTATCTCTATCCTTCAAGTCGGTCGATCGGACGGTCAATCGTGCGGACAACAATCCGTTCGGATTGTCATCCGGTCGGACGGTAGTCCGGTCGCACGGCGACCTTAGTGATTGAGGTTACTTAGTGGAAACAATTCATAGCAGAAGAGTCACTCGGTCGGATGTCCATCCGACCGGGTGGCAACCCTGTTAATGAACATGTTGAAAATTGTTTAAGTCATTAAAGTCCTAGTATCTCATGATCCGAAGAGTAATCCGGTCGGATGGTAGTCCGATCGGATGACAATTCGTTCGATACTCAAACTTCAATTAGAGTTGATGAGATGTGGGTCCCAAGGTGTGATCCGGTCGGACAGCAACCCGTTCGGGTAGTCTATCCTATCGGACAGTAGTCCGGTCGGACAGCACTTCGTCCTGGTTGCTCCGGCCGTCTTACACTTGGTCGTTTTGTTTGTTTGCAGTTTTATCGAGACGTTTTGACAACGTGTTAACCAATAGAACCCCATCTTGACCCAAGCGACCTGATCGACTGGAATCACCCTAGTTCGGCCAGTTAACCGATTCAAGACGGTTGTTCTTGTTTAACCCGAAATCGGTGGTCTCGTGAGTAGAATCCAGATCTTGAGCTAGCACATCACCAAGAATAAGCGGAGGACTAGATCTAGATCTGTTTCTATCGGTATCAAGCATATTGAGTGCAAAAGAGTTGAAAGAAAGTTAGAAACCATCCTTCAATCCTTTTTCATTGTGTTTATGTTTAGATCTAGTATAGATCTTTATTCATTTGTATGGAAATCGGTTAGATCCGAGTTGTTCTCGGTGGATTGAAGCCAAAACATGAAGTTCTTCAAGAACTCATGATGACATCATCCTAGAACACCTCAAATCCAGCGATTTTACGGTTAAAAGTTAAGATTCAGAAGATAGAAAGGTGTAGGAGTGCGTGTAGGTCAAGAAAGTACAAGATTTAGGATGAGATCTTACCGGGATTGAGAGAAATCGAAGAAAAGGTGAGCTGAGCGTGCTGGTCGGACAGAGGTTTCCAAAAGTAGAAAGTTTGAGAGTGACATGGGTATTTATAGGATTCCAAAAGGGGAAAGGGTGGGTCGGTCGAATGGCATCCCGCCCGGATGACTGTCCGGTCGGATGTCATCTCGGTCGGATGGCATCTTGACGCCATGGCCAAGTGGCAGCCCGGTCGGATGGCTATCCGGCCGGATGGCACTTGGTTCGTGCGTTCGACGCGACAATTTTTACTGATTCGATTTCGATTGCGAGCAACGCGAATGCGATAGAGTTTCCTATTCAAATTACTTTTAATCCCAATTATTCATATCTAGCGCTGTCTCTTCTCCACTACTTATCATAGTTCGATTTCGATTGAGTTTCGATTGTGTTTCGATTGATTACCACATATAACATAAATGAACATGCACAAGTAACACATAAGGCACACACACACGTATAACAATAACTAAAAATGCGTAGTTCGAGTTGCAATTCGATTCGATGTCGATTTGATTAGCATAGTTTGATCACCGTTTCGTTAACTTTATCGCATTGTTACTTCCTACAGTTCACAGTCGTAAGTCGATTAGATTGCGAATAACACACGTCGATTATTGTAATTATTGACACTTACTCCACATAATACAACTAAATTAAAACATAAAAGAAATTCACTATAAGTCAAGTTGCGCGAAATCGGTCGTTGACTTTGACCTTGACTTTGACTTTGACTTCCCGAAAACACGGGGTGTTACAACACGCACTCCTACACCTTTCTATCTTTTGAATCTTAACTTTTAACCGTGAAATCATCAAGATTCAAGGTGTTCTAGGATGACGTCATCATGTGTTCTTGAAGAACTTCATGTTTTGGCCTCATTCCACCGAGAACAACTTAGATCTAACCGATTTCCACATAACAAACAAAGATCTTTCATAGATCTAAACATATTCACAAGAAAAAGGATTGAAAGATGGTTTTCCAACTTTCTTTCAACTCTTTTACACTCAAATGCACTCAAAACCGATAGAATCGGAACTTGTGCCAGCTTACTACTCATTATTGTGGTTGTGTTGATTCAAGATCCGTATTCTATCCACGAGATTAACGATTCCGGGTTAAACGTGGAACATCGTCTCGAACCGTCCACTGATTGGGTTTGGGTGATTCCTATCCGATCAGGAGCACCAAGTATTGACGAGGTTTCTGTTGCTTAACACGTTATCAAAATATCTCGATAAAACGATAAACTATAAAAAACAACCAAGTGTAAGACGAACAGGTTAACCAGGTAAGATGACCGTCCGAACGGACAGCCACACGACCGACCGGCCACCCGTACGACTTACACCTTGGCCCCACTTTTAGTTTTCAAATCAAGCTTCGAGAGTTCTGGAACACCGAACGGATTGCAGTCCGATCGAGTCACCACCCGGTCGACCGACCATCCGAATATGTGATGTTTCAAAACTTCAACACTTAAACAATTTTCAACATGTTCAATGCACAAAGGATGCCACCCGATCGAACAACCTTCCGATCGAGTGACACCCTGCTGTGAACTTGTTCTCACTAAAATGCCCAACCGAACGGGTTGTCGTCCGAATCGAACGACCATCCGATCGAACGGCCTGAAAGGTAGAGATACTTCAATATTTTCAAAATGCTACAACGAAAACTTCAAAAGTTAAGCCATCATACACAAACACATCCTTCCCAAAGGAAGAAACAATCCACTCGAACAGTCATCCGACCGGATGACCGTCCGAACGAACAACCACCCGAACAGGTCAACATCCGCACGAATGGCCGACCGGCCGGATCACCATTCTGCTCTTGGTAACTTTTCTCGTTTTGCGTGTCGCTTATCTTTTATGCTATCGTTAACTGTTCAGGGTAACCTCGCTCTACGCGCTCCCTTCAATCCATCAACGCTGTGAGTATACTCGATCCATTTTTGCTTTACGCACTTTTGGGTGTTACATACGTTACTTATACAAAATCACATCGAACACACTACGCAATACTTTAAACGCTAACCCTTACCGCATGTTATACGTGACTTAATGAATGCTTGTTTGTTATGTTTACACATGGAATGCTGTCTACCTGCCTTAGCAACGGTAGTACTATTAGTTTGGACTCAACACCCATTCACTCGAGGGTTGTTAAGGACAATTACCTACATGGCTCACAGTGGTGAGAATGTATCGTGAACTGCCTTGGGCAGTCAACCCGCAGTCATTAGTATCGATAGGTTCATGTCAATAACTAACATGCCTCATTTCACTCTGTGTACGTGTTGGTTATGCGTAACGCTTTCGAACTCTATATGCTATTATCAAACTTGTATGCTCACCTTTACACTATGTGTATTGACTGTTACTTTAACGTATGTGACAGGTGCTTAAGTTGTTTATATGCTTAGCTTGCTGTGAACTTGAGGCAAGGAAAGGTCTAGGATGCTCTCTGTGCTGTGATGAAATCGAGGCTAGGAAAAGAGGTCCTAGAAACCAATAAATAAACTATCTATGTATAAATCTGAGTTGTCGGAACAGAACTACTTGACTAGATTTATCTGTAATAATTTGTTTGCCTTTTTAGACATGGTATGGGACATGTTACTTTAAATTAATTGGTAATGATAATTGTTATGGAAACTTCTGGACAATCTGTTTCGCTCAGTGCCATACCCCGATGTTTCCGCCATCGGTTGGGGTGTGACAGATTGGTATCAGAGCCATAACTATAGGGAATTAGGAAAGACTCGACCTAGTCCGGGTCGATGTCTTAGCTACCTAGTCTATAGTTAGGAACCCACAGACCGACTTGTGCATATCCAGTAGGGACTATGTATGAGCTTACTACTATTTCTCGCTATTCTCGCCTACGCTACACTATCACTGCACTCGAATTTTCAAATATGAATGAGCGATTGAGTTGAGATTAGGTGTGAAAACCGTAAACTCTCGACTAAATTGCTTGATCAACCCACATTTTCATCTATAAACGCGAGAACTTGCGTTAAACCAGGAGTGAAATCCATACTTTGACGCATAATTCCCTTTTATTTCATCAAAAACCGGAACGAAGTTGTTAAGCCAGGGGTGAAACCCTAACCTTGACGACTTGTTCCGAATTTTACTTGGTTTTACAAAACTCTCACCAAAGTCTCGACGGACTCCAACGACCTGAAGTCACGGTATGACTGATGGGATGTGTGCCAAACGCCCAAGAATCGAGGCAAAGGCCCAGTCCTGAAGGTCGAAATGTGTACAACAAGTCCTTGTGAATAGTTGAACCACTTTGGGTAGTCGAAGTCTAATAGCCGTAGACGATCTATTTCTCGATTTTATGTGTTTTCGATTCTAAGCCTGCAACTGCTGACTCTGATGATTCGTTGATTTTATGTGTTTATTTGTGTATTTACCTGTTTATGTGTTTAAATTTTGGAGACTTATTCGATTTTTGCCTTCACTTCGATCGACACTCACGACTCGCACTGCATTTCTATCTCAAAACGCTGGCAAATCGCTAAGTTATGGACGACCTTAGGCTATGATACGCTTATACTATACTACGCGATGCGTTATTCGCGATCGCTATTCTCGAACGCTCGCAGACTTTGAAATATAGGTTTCTGTATTCTGACTGCATCTTGTGATTACGTGCTTCTGTGCTCTACGTGTTTACGTGATTATGTGCTTTTGTGTTTATGTGAATCTGTGATTATATGCCTATGTGTTTACATGTTTCACTGTGTTCCTGAGCCTTAGTAAGTATTAGACGTGTGAGGTAAGATTCAATTATGACGTGTCTGAGACCTATGACGATGTCTGATGCAGACAATGTCAACTGGACCATCATCTGGATCCCGTCACCTACGACTCACTCATCAAGAACAGAGGGACAAACGCCTTGCTGCCATCCTCGCGAAACAAGTGGCCAAGGTTGTGCCCCAGATCCTGAGTGAAATTTACGAGAACGTTAGCAAATCGTCCGAGGAATCCAGAACTGAAGCTCCTAAAGCTGCTACTAAGACTGCTTTCAGCTTTAAGCAATTCAAGGCATGCGGTCCGAAGGAATTCACTGGAGAAGATGGCCCGACGGCTATGTTTCAATGGTTCGATTCCATCGAAGTCACTCTGCGCCAGAGTGGATGTCCGGAAAATCTCCGCACTCTAAACGCTACCGGCGTCTTCCAGTCCCGCGCATTAGACTGGTGGACAGCCGAGAGGAACAAATGCGGGAATGATGCAGCTTACGAGCTGACATGGGAAGAGTTGAAGGCCATCATGATGGATGAGTTATGTCCTCCCCATGAACGCCAAAAGCTGGAGGACGAATTCTGGAATATTAACCAGAAGGAAGGTGACAACGCTGCCCTGACTGCTCGCTTTAAGCAGCTCAGCATCATCTGTCCCGACCAAGTGAAGACGCCTAACATGGCAATCAAGAAGTACATCCGAGCTATACCCGACTGTGTTGCGGATTTTGTGCATGCCGCAAAGACAGCAACGATCGAAGAAACTTACTTGCTTGCCGTCGAAATCAACGACAAGCGGGTAAAATCTGGTTTTTGGGATAAAGCTTCAAAGAGCCTGCACTAAGTCACCGCCACACCTACTGCCGAAACCGCCACCGCTCACCCGTCAAAATCCTCACGCCGCAAGAAGAAGAACAACAACAGCAGCTCCAGCAACAAGAATTGTGCTGTCACTACCACTGCTGCTCCACTTCAAGCCGTACCGGCTCAGTAGCAGCACCACCACCGACCAGCACCAGTTACCTATGCACCGCCTGCAAAGCGTGCATACACAGGCCCCCACCCTGCTTTTCCAACATGTTCTTATCATCACCCGGTGGGTCTCGCCTGTCGTTTCTGCGCTCACTACAACATGTACGGCCACTTCACTGTCAACTGCCGTACTGGTCCCCGTTAAGCCCCAGCTCAAGCCACTGCTCATCAAGCTCTGCTCCCAGCCCCGCAAGGCCAACAAGCAGCTCAGGAACCCGCGATCAACGCCCGAGTCTGCTTCGCATGTGGTGATCCCAACCACTTTGCGAACATGTGCCCGAACAGGGTGGTGAAACAAGAGCCCCAGCAGCAACAGCAACACCAGCAGCAACAAGCCGCACGTGCCAGAACTTTCAACATCAATGTGCGCCAAGCCCAGGCTGACAACAACGTGGTCAATGGTACGTTCCTTGTGAATGGTATTTATGCTTCGTGTTTGTTTGATACTGGAGCCGATAATTGCTTTGTGTCGTTCGAATTCGAGAAACTTCTTAGTCGTAAACACTCCCATCTCCCCTCGACGTTCGATGTTGAAGTCGCTACCGGAAGAACTGTCGCCGTTAATTTTGTTCTTCGTGATTGTACTCTTGAGCTCAACAATCACATCTTCCCAATCGACCTTATTCCGATGTAACTCGGAAGTTTTGACGTCATAGTAGGCATGGACTTCCTTCGCGAAAACCATGCTGAAGTTGTGTGTTTCGATAAGATGATTCGATTCTCGCTCGCGAATGGTGATTTGTTGTGTGTTCATGGCGAAACTGCTTCGAAGGGTCTCAAACTCATGTCATGTGTCCAAGCTAGCAAGTATCTCCGCAACGAATACAGAGCTTTCTTGGCCAACATTGTAGTAGCGGAGAAGGAAAAGAAAGGAAAGACAGAAGTGAAAGACGTTCCTGTGGTTCGTGAATTTCCTAATGTGTTCCCTGACGATGTTCCCGGTCTACCACCAAGTCGTGATATCGACTTTCGTAACGACCTCATTCCTGGAGCCAACCCTATTGCCAAAGCTCCTTACCGACTCGCACCGTCCGAAATGCGTGAACTCTCGAACCAACTCCAGGAATTACTTGAGAAAGGCTTTATTCGCCCAAGCACCTCTCCTTGGGGCGCGCCAGTCCTTTTCGTTAAAAAGAAGGATGGGTCGTTCAGGATGTGTATCGACTATCGGGAATTGAATAAGTTAACTATCAAGAACCGCTATCCCCTGCCTCGCATTGATGATTTGTTTGATCAGCTACAAGGTGCTACATGTTTCTCGAAGATCGATCTACGCTCAGGCTACCACCAACTACGCATTCAAGAGGAGGATATACTATAAGGACCTGCAAAAATGTCCCAAATCGACCCGTAAGTGAAAACCCGGATCCCTAAAACCCTAATGAGCATGAAAAATCAAGAAATCAAGAAAATTGGATTTCACGCGGGCCGCGTAAGCCATAAGGTAGGGCTACGCGGGCCGCGGCAACTTGAACGTCTCCGGATAAGCTTAAGGGACACGTGTCGTCCACGTGTCAAGACCACCGATGACTCAGCAAACCCTACTGCCGCCTTTATGGCCCTAGCGGGCCGCGTAAGATTCATGTTAAGGTTTACGCGGGTCGCGTAAAACCTAAAATGTTGCTATAAGTAGCGTTTGCATGGAACTTGCTTCTGTGTTCGAAATCTCAGTCTCAAAACGGTCATATTCTGCTGAAAACGAGTTTTCGGTGTCAAGACGCTGCTACGAATCCAGGGTATTAACTCGATCACTGCTACGTTTCAAACTGCTCAATTCTTTTCTTTCCTTCAGCTTTTATTATAGTAAATAGTAGCTCGGGATTATACCTTCTAAATCCAGAAACTCTGCCCGTTATTAGGGTAATAACTCTAATCACTGGTACGATACCCTATCCGATCGATTGAAACTGATCCAACGGATGTTTAAGTACTGCCTGTATGCGGCTATACTTTGTCATTCGTTGTAAGTTTTGATCTCTTGATTATCGTTAAAGTTGAATTGGGTTAATACGCTAATACGAGTTCCATTGTATCTAGCATTAGAACTCATAATCAGGAAGCTGTTAAACTAGTATATCAAACTTAGCAATTAAGATAACTTAGCAGTTAAGAAAACTTAATAGCTAAGGAAACTTAACAGGAAAGGAAACTTAGCAGTTAAGTAAGCTAAGTAAGTTAATTAATCAACTAGTTACGTTATTTAATTAATCGGCTAAATTACTTGATTTAAACCGTTAAGATTAATTAATCGGTTAAGTAAGATTAATTAACCAGTTAAATAAGATTAATTAAGTTAAGTAAAATTAATTAATTAAGCTAAGCAAGATTAATTAAGCTAATCAATATTAATTAAGCTAAGCAAGATTAATTAAGCTAATCAAGATTAATTAAGCTAAGCAAGATTAATTAAGCTAAGTAAGTTATTTAGTTAAATGGTTAAAGTAAACTTAATGGTTAAGTAAACTTAATAGTTAAGAAAACTTAATAGTTAAGAAAAACTAAATAAATAAAAGGAAACTTAATAATTAAGAAAAACTTCCTAGCTAAGAAAGGAATCTGCCTTACCTATAAATAGGAGCCTAGGATTTCATTCTTCCTTGCTTATTTCTTTTCTTCGTCTCTCTATACGTTGGTGTTCTAACCAATAATCACCGATGCGATATTATGTCCGATCGATTCAGGAACCAACTAACGAATGCCAAAGTGCTGTACTTTGTGAATTTCGTTAAACGAATGCCAAAGTGCTGTCTAAACAAAACTATACTTTGTGAATTTCGTTAAGGTTCGGATCTCGTGACCATCGTTAGGTTTGATTTAGTTTAACACTAATACGTATTCCATTCAGTTAAACTAAATGTTTAACTACTCGAAACTCTACCTCGTACACTTACAATCAAAATGGATGCTTAATCATCAGAGGATTCAGAACTATAAAGTAGATGCTTAGAACCAAGATGCTTGCTTAATCAAGACTATATGCTAACAAGGTGAGTCATTCGCTTTTATCAACAATGTTTTACAATACTCCAATTATTTTCAAATGTTATAATTATAGGGATTAAGTCGTGGTTATCTTGAATCACTGGCTAGTGGGGTATTGTGCACATTACTAATCTCTCACGGTTAGGTTCACCAACCTAACAGTGATAATCATCACTACTTGGGTGAAATGACCCAATAGTGGTATGACCATCGTCACCAGGGTGTGATACGGCGCCAGATAAAAATAAGATAGTAGCCATTGTAATCGCTCTTATGCTGTAATTCATAACTAAGGTGTCATTTTATAAAACCTGAATGAACTCACCAGTATTTCCAGCTGACCAAATGTTTTTAAAACGCGTTTCAGGTAATTACAGTAGATCGGAATAAGAGTTGGATATGGCACCAAAAGGCTTACAAAAGTGGCTTGATTTATCAATTAAATTAAATTAAATTAAGAAAAGTTGTTTTATGTATTCGGGTTTATCCCATATTAAAGCTACCTTTCAAAACATGGTTTTATACCATCTATTTAATAAATAAAAATCTGGTGTTCTCTAAACTCTGATATTTTTCCTAACTCACGGTCCTGATGATATTTCCGCTGCACTACTTTTCTAAATAACCACCGGTACCACTGAACTGCTTCGCGGCTCTCGATTCCGTCCAGGGTGGGGTCGGGGGTCGTGACAGAGGTGGTATCAGAGCCACTTGTTTAAGCAATTAGGTGTTGTAATAAAATACCTAAGTTTAAACGAAGAGTTAGGAACTTGATATTTTCTGGTAGCACCCAGGATAGTATTTAGACTTGAACTTAAGAAAGATGCCTTAATATGAGCTCCAAGATGAGCTAATTACTTATATAAGTATAATGTGATAGATATTGGTATGCCGTAAGAATGATGATTAGAACATTGCAAGGTACGATAAATAAGCAACAACACTTAATTGCTGTTAATTCTTGCTTATTGATACTAATTGGTCTAGAATAAGATATGTTATGTGATGAAACACTAGTTAACACCTGGGGTGAAACTAGCCTGTTCGTCTCTTTTGTGGGGTTCAATCTCCTTCGTTATTCGCCAAATGACGGATCCTGCAAAACAGCAACACCGTTAGCTCGTTAAGAGGGGAATATGGGGGTTTCCCTCTTAACCGGGCTCTGGCGTGAGAATATGTTCTGTTCTGAGGAGATAAAACAGGGTGTGTTAAGAGTGAGAGTGTGGGGAATAAAATGAATTAACCTGGATGATGAAGGGTCCTATTTATAGCCGGAGGGTGAAAGAGGGAGGAGCAACCTCGCCAGCTGTTATGGGGCACCAGCTGTCCGACCAAGGGGAATATCCTCTTGGTCTCCTCTGCTGCGATCAGGATAGTGGTACACGTGGCACGCCCATATTTGTCCATGCTGAAAACACCGTACTACTGCTGTCGGTCTGCTCCTTGATTTGCTGCAGGCCTACATGGCGCTTGATGAGTGGTGGCACGTATCGTCCTTTATGTCGGAAGGAGCATCTTTGGTGCCACCTTGACGTCTTCCAGAAGCTTCTGGAAGCTTCTGGATTCACTTGCTGATGTAGGCGCCATGTAGGGTGAAAAAATGGTGTGGTCCTTGCCATGTAGGCAAAGAATTGGGACCATACCTCTTCAAGTCCCCCCAGTCCAGTGTGCCTTCTAGTTGAGTGGATCGTCTAGGAGGGATTCTGGACTTATAAGGGAAGTGGTCGTTCGTGTTGTTGGAATACATGTTATTTTGTACGGTTTCTCGTGATAGTGGCATTGCGCGTGGCGTGTTGGTAACTTTGCGAAGTTGAGCCAACTGGATGTGCGGCGGATGGTGTGCTGGTAATTTTGCAAAGTTGAGCCAAGTGGACGCGTGGCGCATGGTGTGCTGGTAACTTTGCAAAGTTGAGCCAACTGGACGCGTGGCGCATGGTGACTTGGTAACTTTGTAAAGTTGTGCCGAGTGGACGCCTGGCGCATGACGTATTGGTAGCTTTGCAAAGTTGAGCCAACTAGACGCATGGCGCATGGCGTATTGGTAACTTTGTAAAGTTGGGCCAACTAGACGCATGGCGTATGGCGTATTGGTAACTTGTAAAGTTGAGCCAACTAGACGCATGGCGCATGGCGTATTGGTAACTTTATAAAGTTGAGCCAACTAGACGCATGGCGTATTGGTAACTTTGTAAAGTTGGGCCAACTAGACGCATGGCGCATGGCGTATTGGTATTTTCTTCTGAAGGAAGTTTCTTTACTTGGGACAAAGAGGATTGATGTGACCGTCTGATGTCCCTGTCTTGTCTGAGGTGAACAGTCGCCTTTTCAGTGGTGTCAGTTACTTTCCATCCCTTTGTCAGATGCGTGCCGCCCACGCTCCCGGAAAAAGAGGTGACGGTTTCTCTTTCTACTGACATGTCTTCTCCCCATTGGATGACCTTCTGAATTCCTGACGGCCCACTACCCATCGCATTAAATGCGATGGGTATAAATACACGTTGGTTTCCTTCATTTTTTCCACTTTTCAAAATTTGAACTCCGGTTTTCTCTCCTATTCCTTGATCTTGCTTCCCCTTTTTTCTTGAGTTTATTCATATTATCTTTCTTATCTTCTTTCGATATGTCCGGAGCGAATCCTTCATCGAAGAAAAGGAGGAACAAGGATAAGAACCCTCCGGGCCCTGACCAGGCGACTATAAATTGGAAAGAGGAAGAGTTTCAGAATTTGGTGAGGGATATGTGATGTGTGTAAAATGCAACATATAAATTACATCAAATAAGGCGTAAAACTAACCCTTTTTAAGTACTAATATTGGAAAAAGAGTGTTTTTGTCTTCCTTTTGTATTTTCAGGATTAAATGAGCTCAAAAACGCAAAAGAAGCAAAAAGACATCTAAATCCAACATAAATACAAGGAAAGGAACATTAGTGGACTGCCCGACCCCTCAACGGCACCTTCCAAAGCAAAAAGGAGAAGACAGAAGGCTGAACACGCCCCGTGCTCAGCCAGCACGGGGCCGTGCCCAAGAAGCAGCAGAAAAGACAAATCCATAGAAGCTTCTATTGCCCATCACAGGGCCGTGCTCAGCGGACACGGGGGCGTGTCGAAAGTACAGCAGGCGCATTTATTGTAATTGCGAATTACAATTAATGAGGAGAGAGATTGTCAGACGGACACGGGGCCGTGCCCAGCGGACACGGGGCCGTGCCCAGCGGACACGGGGCCGTGTCCAGCTCTCTGTTCAGCCTATAAATAGGAGTGCTTGGATTCATTTCATCTCATCCCTTGGCACACCACCTCTCTCACACTTCATCCACCACCCACCACCATCACAACACCATCATCCACCACCATCATCCATTGTCCATCGTAGAGTGTGTGAGTCGTCTCGGGATCCAAGATTGATCGTAAGAGTTCTTGACAATCAAGGCCATGTTTGCCTAAGTCTCTTACATCACTTGGTGAAGACAAAGTGTTTAGTATAATACTTTTTATTTCTAATCTTTTGCACTTTTTATTTGGTTTTGTATTAATGACTTTAATAACTAGTTACTTATGTTGAAGGTGATCTTTCCTTATCGTTTGTCCGTGGTGTCTTGGCATTATTTTACTGTCTATATAAAATAAAGGATTTTCACCATTCATATCTCCACGGTCTATATGGAGATATGTTGGCTACCTGGTAGGGGGTTAAGGGAACGGTTTGGTAAAGGTCTTGCCATTGTTCAGCGTTTAGAGGTCCTGCAATGGACCTGGGTCAAATTTAGTAGGACCTCCTTCAATACTTCACGGTATTGGATGGCGGGGGTCCAAACTCTTTGATCCCCTCATAAGTTAACTACTATTAATACTATAACCCGGCTATTTAGGACTGTATCCCTGCTGACTCAGACTACTTAGCCGAGGGTAACGTCACCGCCAAAAGCGGGGCCTACCACAATACTGCATTAATAACTTAATTCATTATCTTTCAATAATCCACCCTTTTAGGATTGTATCCCTGCTGACTCAAACTACTGGGGTGAGGGTAACGTCGCCTTCAAAAGAGGGGCCTACTACAATAACTAAGATAATCTCTTAATTATGTGCAAAAGTGCGGAAATAATCAAAGGTTATACTAGATACGAGTCGGAACCAAGTGATTCATCTTGTCTATCTGTTTTTTATTTTATTTTATTTTCAGCATTTTAGTTAGTTTTTAATTTTTCTTAGCTTAAAACATTTTTCTAAACTTTTATTTTGGTTAGACGTTGAGGATAAACCGGTACTAAAAGCTCTTGTGTCCTTGGACGACCTCGGTATCTTACCAACGCTATACTACACTCAACGATGGGTGCACTTGCCCATATGTGTGTTTAGTGTTAGTGAAATATCGTGTTTTATAAATTTAAAACTTGGCTAAAATAAGTGTTAAAAAGGGCTTAAAATATACACCTAATATAAGTAACACTTCGCACGCATCAATATGGGTTTCCTGCCTGAATGGGGTGCTCAGTTCCCAACTCCCGGTTCTACAGCCATGGACGCACCTCCTGGTTACATTACATTGTATGCTGTTTTTTTCCGGGAGGGTAACTTCAGACTCCCAATGACCAGGTTTACTGCTGAGGTGTTGAGGAATTATGGGCTCCATATCTCGCAAATCAACGCCATTGGGCTTCCCCGTGTCACCCACTTTGAGTTTATATGTAGAGCCAACCGTGTTGAGCCAACTTTTGAAATGTTTAATGTGTTTTACACCGTGACCTACACCAGCGGTTTCTACTCTTTTAACTCCCGGACCGGTGGTGTTATCCCCTATTGTTCCACTCCTCTGAAAAGCTTGCATGATTGGAAGCAAAAGTTTTTCTACATTCGCCGTGGTGTTATCCCGGTAGACATGCATTATCGGGCAGGAAGTGAGGGGATCCCTAAGGTGAACGTGGTTGCGGATTTTGCTGAACAAGCATGGTACAAGAAAGTGACTCACAAGGCTACTGCTATTTCTCAGCTCGAGGAGATGGCGTTGGTGGGTGCTGGTATGAGTATGTTGTGGGTCCCAAAGCATCCTTTGGGTGTCCCGGTTTACGGTTATCAAGGCAAACGTATGTAGTTTTGTTGTTTTGTGATCTTGTGTGTACTCTTCTGATTTTGTTGTGTTCTTATTTATGCCTTTTCATTGTCACAGTTGGGTATAGTTTACTGAATGTTCTTGACACGAAGGCTGGTGGAACGATGGTTGAGGGGGTGCAGGGGGATGGGAAACCAACGTGGTTGGACCAGATCCGCAACCGTTTCTTGCACCCGACTAACGAAAGTTTTACCGCCTATGCCAACACTGTTTTAGGTGAAGATTGTGAAGATGATGTTGATGATGCCATTGATCCTTCTCGAGAGGAAGTTATTGTTCTCTCGAGTGGGGAATCTGATAGATCTCTTGAAGGCCTAACTTCTCATTCCCCGTGTGCAGGTCCGGCGCAGGGGGTTGCCCATGAGCCTGTTGCCGATCAGTTGGAAACAAGGAAGAAAACAAAGGCTGACAAGCCAGAAGGGAAGGAGAAGAGGGCTGAGGAAAAAGCCACTGAGACTCCTCGTAAGCGACCCTCTACTCTTCCTGTCCTAGATTACGTTGTCGTTTCTGATACATTGTCTGGTTTAGGGGCCGGAGAGAAAAATCGTAGTTCCGATCCTGATGACAGCGCTACTTTGACAGAGATGATGAGGAAAAAAGCTCTTGACGATAAAAAACGGAAGCTTGATGAGCAGGCTGCTGCCATGCTTGCGTCTAAAAAGACCAAACTTCAGAAGGAGACTCCTCCTGCTCCTTCAGAATCTGAAATTGATATGGAGATTTTTGCTGCTAAGAAGGGGAATCTTTTAGAGGAAATATACGAGGCCTCTGCTCCCCCAGGTAGAAACTTTGCTGTCGTAAACCTTGTTATTTGGCTTTTGGAATCATGTTTTTGATTATCACGTTTGTCTTGGTGGTAGATGTGAAGTCAGGGAAGGTTCCCCGGAGGTTTGATATTTCGAAGATTACCCCTCCCCAATATCCACCGTCTAGGACGTTTGACATGTCTCCTCCCCGTGACGAATTGGGTGAGAAGAAAAAACAAGATGATGTAGATGCTGAGCATGTTGGTGAAGGTGGTGGTAGTCATGTTGCTGGTGGAGATGGGCGAGACAAGGGCATTGAGGACGAAGCACAGTCAAGTGAGGCTACGCCTCGTCAAACCATTTATACCAAGCGTCCACCGGGTGGTGGCGGTGGTGCTACTTTCGGTGTGGTTCGGAGTCCACAGTTTGAGAATGTTCGTGCTGATTCCTGGGATACCCATAACCCAGCGTGTGATGATTTGCCACATGTTCCTCACTGGAATCTGACCCAGGGTTCCCGGATGGATCAACTTGATAACTGTCATGAGTTCTTCTCTTTGTCTCTCCCCCTGCTGAGAGGCTATTTCAGAAAAGGCGCAACCGGTTTGCCTTGCTAGACGATCATGTTCGTGCTGGGGTTAACTATTTTGCCACCTCTCAAGAGATTGTTCGTGAGTGGAAGCTGATGGGGGAGGAGACAGTTGAGTTTGAAAATGAGAAGAAGGCATTTGCGGAAGAGAGAGAGAGAGGTTTAATTCTGAGCAAAAAGGTTTGTTGTGGAGGGTTTCAGATGCTGAGAATAAGCTTGCTCAAGAGAAGGAGGCTAACTCCCAGAAGCAGAAAGATTGGGAGGTTGCTTGTGAGCGCACCAACAAGGAGTTGCGATCGCAACGTGATGCGATTGTGCAGATGTCCGCTGAGAAACGTAAACTCAGTGAAGAAGCTGATGCGGAACGCACTGCGCATCAGAAGAGAGAGCAGGAGTATGTGGAGCGTATAGCTGCGTTGGAGGAGTTTGTTGAGAAAAAGATTGCTGAGTGCAAGGCTTCCGAGCTTCTTGCTGAAGAGATATCTGCTGATTGCAAGTGGTTGCTTTCTTGCGTTGTGCCCTTGGTAACTTCCTTTATTTATGTATGCTTTCGGTTTGTGTTAATTACTTCTTCTTCTTATGTTGTTGTGTGCTCCTCGCAGATTGCTGATCGTATAGTGAAATCTCATGAGCTTGCCAGCTACATGTTTGAGTTGGGCAAAGCAGGGTACAACAGCGGTCAGAAGGATGGTTATAGTGAAGGTAGGGCTGCAGCTGTTAACAATGAGAAGGAATATCATTTCGAGCTCTACAAGGAGGATTGTACTGCTGCTTATGCCGCAAAATGAAAAGAGTTTGCCTCTCTGGAGTTTGGGGTTGTTAAAGTTGCCCAGAAATTATCCCGGAAGGCTGATGGTGTTGCCTTGTTGAAAAAGGCACTTGGTGAAGACGGGCATGGGGCTGGTGGTACCGGCCCTAGCCATCAAGGTTGAAGAGTTCCGGCCTGCGTGCCGCGTATGGCCTTGGTTGGCCTTGTATTCAGCAAACAATCCCATGAACAATTTTAGGTTTATGTTTTGTGAACAAATTACCTGTGATTGCCTGTGGACACTTAGCTATTTATGCCTATTTATATGTTAATATTTATCCTTGCTATTTTGTTTGTTTGTGAATTTTGCTATCGTTACAATATGTGCATGTGTAATTACTTTGATTCAGGTATCACGAATGAATGATGGCGCTGACAAGTTGTGCTGTGTTGGTTACAACGTTTGTTATGTCGTTTGCGCGCGTGGTTTGATTCGTGTGTACGAAGTGATCGAGTTACAGGTTATTGTGTTGACCCGGCTGTGTTCAGCTTGGGGGTCCTACAATGTTTATTTACCGTGTTATCGATGCTTTTCGTGTTTATGTAGGCACGAAGTTCTTGTTTGGCGTTTTATAGGCTTTAGTTGTGTTTTTGACCCGGCTATGCACTTGGTTGTGACAAGCCTTGGAGGTCTACAACGTTTCCTAAAGTCGAGCCATTGATGTTTTCGTGTATGCCCGAAGTAATATATGCAGTTGTAACAAACAATTCGCATGGAAGAAATAGCCAAAACACTTCTTGTATTAGTGCTAAATGTGTTGGCGCGCAGCCGTTACAAGTACATAAAGAAAACTTTGGCTGTTTAAATGTAACATCTTCTTAACTGTTGGGCATTCCAGGTTCTTGGGACTTCTTTGTCGTCAGGGTACGTAGCTTATATGCCCCTTTTCCGAGTACTACATCTACAACATAAGGGCCCTCCCACTTGGGAGCTAATTTTCCAGGCTTTTCGGCGTTAGACGCCTCATTGTCCCTCAGGACGTAATCTCCCGGGTTAAAGGTGCAGATTCGGACCTTGGAGTTGTAATACTTTTCCAGCTTTGTTTTGTATTTTGCTTCGTTTATTGCCGCCATCTCTCTCCTTTCTTCTAGGAGGTCGAGGTCTAACCTCCTTTCTTCTTCGTTGTTGATCATGTTCATGTAGAGCATTCTTGGTGATGGCAGCCCGATCTCTGCTGGTATCACGGCCTCGGACCCATAGACTAAGTTGAACGGTGTTTCTCCGTTGCTTGTTTTGGGCATCGTCCTATGGGCCCACAAGATGCTGGGCAATTCGACGACCCAGCCTCTTCTTTGCTCTCCCAGTCGTGCCTTGATGCCGTCGACAATGCTTTTGTTAACGGCTTCTACTTTGCCATTCCCCTGCGGGTGCGCAACCGAGGAGAACGTATGCTCTATGTGTAACTCTTTGAACCATCGTTGGAGGTCTTCTGCAGCGAAGTTCGTCCCGTTATCGGTGATGATTCTCAGCGGCAGCCCAAATCTACAGATTATCTGTTCCCAGATGAATCGCCGAACTACGGTAGATGTGGTTGACGCGAGTGCCTTCACCTCTACCCATTTTGTGAAATAGTCCACCGCGACTATGATGAATTTCACCGCACTCGGGGCTTCAGGGAAGGGGCCAACCATATCTATGCCCCATTGTTGAAACGGCCATGCCGTTGTTATGGGGACTAATTCGTTCTTGGGGCGCATTGTCTTGGGAGCGTGTCTCTGGCACCCGCTGCATTTTCTCAGAACTTTCACTGCGTCTAGATGCATTCCGGGCCAGTAGTACCCGGCATTCATCACTTTAGCTACCACCATTTGCGGTCCCGCATGAATGCCGCAGATCCCCTCGTGCACCTCTCTGATCAAGTAGTTCGCGTCTTCTGGATCGACGCATCTCAACAATGGCCCTAGGTATTATTTTCGGTACAGGATTCCATCAACCATCTGGTAGTGCTCGGCTTTGTATTGAATCTTCCTTGCCTCAGCTTTGTTTTCTGGCAGTATCCCAGACTGAAGATACATGATTATGGGGGTTATCCAGGACGTCGTTCCCAACTGAATAACATTCACTTGCCTCAACGGTACCGATGGGTTGCTCAAGACTTCGATGCACACATCCTTGGCCAAATGCTGGAAGCTTGTAGATGCTAACTTACTCAGTGCGTCGGCTGGTTTATTCTCACTTCGATTGATGTGGTGCACTTTATAAGAACCGAAGTTCTGCAGCAATGCTTTCGCTTGGTCTAGGTATAATGCCATTACATCCCCTTTGGCATCATATTGGCCATTAATCTGCCCAGCTACTAATATGGAGTCCACATGCGCCTCTATGTGCTTGACTCCCATTTTTATCGCTAACCTCAGGCCGACAAGGAAGGCCTCGTATTCGGCTTCATTATTCGTGATCTTGAAGTCTAACCGGATGGCATACGTAAATTCATGTTTGTCTGGACTCACCAGTCTAAGTCCTGCGCCTGCACCGTCCTCGTTGGACGCGCCGTCTGTATACCGTAGCCATGGTTCTTCCGAATGTTGCCTTTCAGCTCTTTCCATTGCCTTGCACTCCCGATCCTTGTCATCAGGCACTTCTGTCATGAAATCAGCCAATACCTGGCCCTTGATTGCTGGTCTTGGTCTGAAAACCACATTATGGCCTCCCAGTTCTATCGCCCACTTTGCTAATCTTCTAGAATTATCGGGCCTCGCAAGGATGTTGCCGATGTTGTAATTTGTTAAGACATGAATGACGTGATTGGCGAAATATCTGCGTAGCCGCCTTGATGCATGAATTAGGGCCAGCACTAGTTTCTCCATTATAGCATACCTCGTCTCTGGATCATTGAGAGTGCGAGACACATAAGAAACTAGTGTCTGTATGCCTTGTCTGTCTACGAGCAGAACTGCGCCGACTGCTTTGTCAGAAGCTGACAGGTACATCACTAAAGGTTCTCCTTTTACTGGTGCTGTCAGTGTTGGTAACCTTATGAGGCAGTCTTACATATCACGGAATGCTTTTTCGGCCTCCGGAGTCCATTGGAACTGACTTTTCTTCATGCAGTTTCGGAGTGTCTTGATAAATGGGAAAGATTTGGCGGCGTGATTGGCTAAGAAACGGTTGAGTGCTGCTAACCTTCCGGCCAACTTCTGCATTTCCTTGATCGTCGAAGGTGAAGGCATGCGTTTGATTGCTTGTACCTTATCAGGATTTACTTTGAAACCGTCTTTTGTGACGATGAAACCCAGGAATTTTCCCTCTTCCATGCCGAAAGAGCATTTCGCTGGGTTTAGTTTGATACTTACTCCGCGCAATGTGTCAAACGTTTTTTGGATGTTCGTCAGCATCGTATTCTCTTCTTTGCTAATGATGACTAGGTCATCCATATACACTTCGATGTATTTGCCGATAGCATCGTGGAACGTTTCATTCATCAGTCTCTGATAGGTCGCGCCCGCATTCTTTAGACTGAAAGGCATCTTGGTGTAGCAATATAGCCCTGTCGGTGTGCAGAATGCGGTTTTGTCTTCATCTTGCACGGCCATCTGTACCTGGTGGTACCCCTTGTAACAGTCAAGGAAACATTTCCATCGGAATGTTGCCAGTGAATCAATCTTCTCATCGATATCTGGTAAGGCATAGCAGTCGCGCGGACACGCCTTGTTTAGATCCTTGTAATCTACACACATCCTCCAACTGCCGTTCCCTTTTTGAACCATGACGGGGCTCGCCACCCAAGTTTGGTACCGGACTTCTCTGATGATGCCTACATTCAATAGCTCTGTGACTTGTTCTTTCATGGCATCGTGCTTTATGTCTCCTAAATGACGTTTGTCGTGTACTACAGGTTTGGCGGCCTCTGAGACGTTAAGTCTGTGCTCCGCTATATGCCGTGGAACGCCGGTCATGTCAGCCAGTGTCCAGGCGAACACATCCATGTTTTCGAATAGTAACCTTTTTAGCGCTGCGCGCGTGAGGTCAGACATTGCGGGGCCTAAGGTGATTGGTTGTTCTGGGTATTTGCTGTTTAGCACCCATTTTTCAGTCTCTGCGCGTGGTACAGATTTGCTTGCCTTTGCTGGCCTGATTTCGTCTGTTGCCAAGACTTCTTTGCTTGCATAGATCAGTGCTACCCCTGTCTCTGTTGGGAATTCCACGGCTGAATGTGGGCCCGAGCAAATCATGCTAAAGTCTCCTTGAGATTCTCTTCCCAACAGAATGTCATGCCTTGAATGCGCTGGTAGTACCATGAACATAACCTCTTTCATTCTTGAATTTCTTCCATCTGATAACAGCACTGGGAACGATATCTGGCCTAGAGGAAAAACGGCTTCATTGCAGAAACCGGTCAGCGGGTAGTCTACCGGTTCCAGGCGCGCTTTGTCCTCTTGGTCAAATTGATTAAAACATTGTTCGTAGATGATATTTGCAGTGCTCCCTGGATCTATGAAGATGTAATCAGTTTGGTAGTGACCAATTACACCGGATATGACTATGGGCCTTCGTTCTCTCGGACCTCCTCTTACCACAGGGAAAATAACTTGTCTCTCGCGCCAAGAGTCATCTCGTGTGCGCTTGTTATAATTTTTCCTTGGCTTTCGTGGACTCCCTTGAACCATGTGGGTTTCTAATTTCCAGAGTTTTTTGTTATATGGCCCTTCTTCTCTTCTTTGAATCTGGCGGTAGTCAAGCTTTCCACCTTTTACCAGATGAGTGAGCTTTCCGTCTCTTAAGGCCCTTTCGATATCCTGCTTAAGGCTGAAGCAGTCGTCGGTTAAGTGGCCTGTGTCTTTATGAAACTCGCAGAAAAGATTTGGGTCTTGGCCCCTCTTGTTTCGCATTTGTAGCGGTGGCTTGAACTGGTGGTTCTCAGTTGACAAGACTTCTGAAGGGGTTTTCGTTAGGGGTGTCCACTGTTTTTCTCTGTTTTCTCTTTTCACTTCTTTTCGATGGGCTATCTGATTGATTGTATAACGCGCGTCCTCTTTTGCTGGGCTTCTTTCTCTGTGACCGGATGTTTTCCATGGTTGGCCTCTGCCCTTCTTGTTATGCCGGTCGTTATGGTTGTATCCGCGCTGATGGTTGTCATCACCGGTCAACTGTTTGTCAGTTTGCGTAATGGTTTTTGCTGCCTCAATGAAGGTTTCCCAATCTTTGGGGCCTCCATCTCTTCCCTTCACTCGCTTGATCAAGTCGTCGCACTTTACTGCCCTCATAAAATGCGCGCACATTATCTTTTCGCCCACATCGCCAATCTCCAAACATTCTTTATTATACCTCGTAATGAAATCTTCCACGCTTTCATGGTCCTTTCTCCATATATTCAAACAGTCTGCTGGATCTCTAGTATGCCTGCGCTGTTGAGAGAAGTGCGCAAGGAACTTGTCTCGAAAATCGATCCATGACTTGATTCTTCCTGCTGGTAGGCTGTCAAACCAAACGCGCGCTGCGCCGACGAAGGTTTGCGCGAAGAGATGACACCAAGTTGGTAAATTCCATCCACCTGTTGCTCCAGCACCGTTAAAAACTTGGAGGTGATCATCCGGGTCTGTCAAGCCGTTGTATTTGCCCACGTTGTGTGGCAGTTTCGTTTTGTCGATAACGACTGTGGCAATCTCTTTGATGAATTTTGAATTTTCAGCCATGTCATCCGGACGATAGCTCAAGGTGTAATCATGCTCTGCTTTTGGGTTATAACCTGCGTGCTTGTGAGGTTTGTATGCTTCATGTTCTGGCGGCAATCTGCTGAACACTGTGCTTTCTTTGTATATCTCGTCGTCTTCCTCTTTATAGTTATCAAGCTCGTCGTTTATGTTGCGCGGACCTAAACGACTTTGTATTGGCTTCCTTGGTGGGTGAGAATACTGCACGTAGTTGCTTTCCGTTTCGCCGTAAGTGTCGTGTGTGTCCTGCGCACTTGGTTTTCTGATGTTTGGCACAGGTCCTTTTTCTGGACGCAAGTTCCATGCATTGGTCTGCTGAGTTGTGTGCATACTCAGAGACCTTTGCGGTGGGGTAACAAATGCAGACTCGTTGGCTTGTGCTTGGAGCAAAGCTTGTTGCGCGCTGAGTTGTGTATAAACAAGATTTATAGACGCCATTTGTTTGGCATACCAGGAAGCCAGAGTTTTTCCCTCGGGTAGCCCTAAAAGTGCAGAGAAGTTCAGTTGTGTTTGGTCCGATGGAGCTGAGGGGCCAGCTCCATGGCTTGGTGTTTGCACTGGTGGGGGTGTTTGATGGACTACCCCAGACGGAGGTTGGAAAGTGGCTCCATTTGTAGTCTGGGTGATGATCCTAGGCGGAGGTTGGAAAGTGGCTCCAGTTGTGGTTTAGCTAACAACCCTGGATGCACTTCCAAAGATACTAGGAAAATCGTTGTTCATTTATCCTTCTTGGATGATTTCGTTCCTTTGGCCCCATTGGACGTGCGCGGTGTCCGAAATGAGCTCAAAAGAAGAAACTTCTCCGTCCACCTGGTGGGAAGGGTTTGTTTCAGTCATTTTGAAGAGTGTTTTAAACGAAAAGGAGACGAAAAAGGTTTGCAAAAACTGCGGTGGGAGCCAATGATGAAACACTGGTTAACACCTGGGGTGAAACTAGCATGTTCGTCTCTTTTGTGGGGTTCAATCTCCTTCGTTACTCGCCAAATGACGGATCCTGCAAAACAGCAACACCGTTAGCTCGTTAAGAGGGGAATATGGGGGTTTCCCTCTTAACCGTGCTCTGACGTGAGAATAAGTTATGTTCTGAGGAGATAAAATAGTGTGTGTTAAGAGTGAGAGTGTGGGGGAATAGAATGAATTAACCTGAATGATGAAGGGTCCTATTTATAGCCGGAGGGTGAAAGAGGGAGGAGCAACCTCACTAGCTGTTATGGGGAGCCAGCTGTCCGACCAAGGGGAATATCCTCTTGGTCTCCTCTGCTGCGATCAGGATAGTGGTACACGTGGCGCGCCCATATTTGTCCATGCTGGAAACATCGTACTACTGCTGTCGGTCTACTCCTTGATTTGCTGCAGGCCTACATGGCGCTTGATGAGTGGTGGCACGTATCGTCCTTTATGTCGGAAGGAGCATATTTGGTGCCACCTTGACGTCTTCCAGAAGCTTCTGGAAGCTTCTAGATTCACTTGCTGATGTAGGCGCCATGCAGGGTGAAAAGATGGTGTGGTCCTTGCCATGTAGGCAAAGAATTGGGACCATACCTCTTCATTATGTGAATACAAATTTCCTTGATTCTAGATGAAAGCCTTAATAAAAGAGGCACTTTTAAAATCCTGAAAAAAAAATACTATTTATGGGAAATACAAATTTCTTCTCCGGCATGACTGGGTATGGTGTAGCAGACTCTCCAGCTTGTCCGGATATAATGGGGTTACCTCTCCGGCGAGAACCGGATAAGACGGGGTATATAATATGTCAAACAAGTGACAAGATTTCCCTAAATAGTATCATGACCTGATATCTGACTTGTTTTTGGAAATATGAATCTGTTAAATACATTGACCTTATGAATGGTATGTATGATTATATAGATATGTATATCTATAAGGAATTCCAAAAGCCATAACGATTGACAATTTAAAATAAATCACGAACATAAGTGTCAATAATAATTCTAGATTTCTTTATCAGGATTCTCTTGCATATATCTATAATTCCGATATCAAACATTAGTTCATTTGATCATCTACCTCGTAACTCGTGCGGCAATATAAATAATGGAAACCCTTTAAGTTGGGACGCCATCAAAAGTATAAGAATTTCCAATGCGTTACCATAAACTATTAACGCAAGTAAGAAGCATGTAAAGTTGTGCTAGTGCACAAGAAAACACATAAAACTTAAATTATACGACCACAGATGTCGAAGTATATCACACACGACTTTCGAGGCAAGACCTTTGGAAAATATGATTGGGCACGACGACACCAATGCTAATCCCGTCAGTGGAAGAACTACTAATCAAAAAGCAGCACTTTGCCACGTGATCCTACAAACAACATGAATCTTGCTGAGGTACGATAGAACAAGATTTCACAACAATCGGTGCATAGTCTAATCCAATTCTTGACGCTGCAAAAGAAGTCACATACCTTTACAATCCCCCTATTTCATTTTATTCGACATTCCCTAGTAATGTCACTTAACACCGGTTATCACACAAAATTTCCATATAAAATTCTTAAATTTCTTTTGTTAAAATTCAGACCTCTGCACATAGTAAATAGACTTTTGCATTTCTACTCTCCTAATGGTTATCATGAGGATTTCTTTCATAATCGCGAATATTTGGTTGTTTCATTTCTTGGTAAATCCACACGTTACACATGCACTGTTTGTTGCGCATGTGGTTAGTTTGAATTATGAAGACCATAGGAGGGCTTCATTCCAATTTGTTGTTTTATTAAAACTCACATATCATTCCGCTATACTTGATCTTTGCATTGTAAACCGTGTTTTTTGCAAAACAATGACTCTTTGATATCGAATCGACGAATTTCTTGAAAAACTCAATTTTCTTTTGAATGGTATACATGGTTTTTGTTGTAACCATGTTAGAACTTTCTTATTGATACATGAACTCGTTTTGTTTAAACCAAGTTCAATTGTTTGAACTTGCTTGAATTACGTATTCAATTCAAAGTCCCATATGATGAATTGAAGCCATCATCTTCGAAATAATCCCAACAAGCACTTCAATTCTCTTGAACCATAACATGCTTGTTTGGTCTTCGACTTCATTGAATCGTTTCTTTAATCACGATCACCTTGTGGTGACGCTTTCACAAATTTGAAGCTTGCGCTAATCTCGTTGCACACATCATATACGGATTTAATTATTTATTTATTTATATTGAATCCCTTTATTGGTTTATCATATTCAAGTAATCTTAACACAATCATGTGTTAAGATAATGATACACAAATTCATGTCATATCTTAGTATATCTCTTAATGGTTCTTACAGCATCAAACGAGCCTTTCGTGATATTTATTGCTTTATCATCTTCAATCGAAAAACATTATTCAATTTTTTCAATTTCAATCGAAAATCCTACTAGATTTGTTTAAAACAAACATTCGGACTTACTTCATTTAAATTAAAACACGATGAACTCGTCCAGTCATCGCTATTATTATTTCGATCACTACGACACCTTGTGGCATCGGTATAGACTTGTAGCTTGAGCTAATCTATATATATACCTTTCGCTTAACTCATCCTTGAAAGTGGTCTTAATACAACTATGTATTAAGACAATAATACACTAAACTCTGTTGTATTTCGATGTAGCTTTGCTATTCAATAAATGTCAACACATTGATTTTTCTCATATCATAATTCGATAGTTGACAAATCATTTTCGTACTTCTATTTCATTCAAGCTTGTTGATTCTGAGTCTTCCTCAGTTGACAATCAAAGTAAATTTTCTGTTGACAGTAAATTCTATTGTTTATAAAAATCATTCACAACTTGTAAACATTCACTTGAACCTAATCACCTTAGAAACTATATCATTTCATCTCATTCATTTGACATCAACTTCTTGAACTAATTCAGTTGAACCATTGAGCCCTAATTATTGTAAAACACGTATTCATCTTAGAACTGTTCTTATTGACTAAAACATGGCATAACTCTAAAAAGAGATATCGTAGCCCAAATCTCGAGGACGAGATTTAAAACTAGGTGGGGGAGGATGTAAGGACCTGCAAAAATGTCCCAAATCGACCCGTAAGTGAAAACCCGGACCCCTGAAACACTAATGAGCATGAAAAATCAAGAAATCAAGAAAATTGGATTTCACGCGGGTCGCGTAAGCCATAAGGTAAGGCTACGCGGGCCGCGACAACTTGAAAGTCACCGGATAAGCTTAAGGGACACGTGTCGTCCACGTGTCAAGACCACCGATGACTCAGCAAACCCTACTGCCGCCTTTATGGCCCCCGCAGGCCGCGTAAGATTCATGTTAAGGTTTACGCGGGCCGCTTAAAACCTAAAATGTTGCTATAAGTAGCCTGTGCATGGGACTTGCTTCTGTGTTCGAAATCTCAGTCTCAAAACGGTCATATTCTGCTGAAAACGTGTTTTCGGTGTCAAGACGCTGCTACGAATCCAGGGTATTAACTCGATCACTGCTACGTTTCAAACTGCTCAATTCTTTTCTTTCCTTCAGCTTTTATTATAGTAAATAGTAGCTCGGGATTATACCTTCTAAATCCCGAAACTCTGCCCGTTATTAGGGTAATAACTCTAATCACTGGTACGATACCCTATTCGATCGATTGAAACTGATCCAACGGATGTTTAAGTGCTGCCTGTATGCGGCTATACTTTGTCATTCGTTGTAAGTTTTGATCTCCTGATTATCGTTAAAGTTGAATTGGGTTAATACGCTAATACGAGTTCCATTGTATCTAGCATTAGAACTCATAATCAAGAAGCTGTTAAACTGGTATATCAAACTTAGCAATTAAGATAACTTAGCAGTTAAGAAAACTTAATAGCTAAGGAAACTTAACAGGAAAGGAAACTTAGCAGTTAAGTAAGCTAAGTAAGTTAATTAATCAGCTAGTTACGCTATATAATTAATCGGCTAAATTACTTGATTTAAACCGTTAAGATTAATTAATCGGTTAAGTAAGATTAATTAACCAGTTAAATAAGATTAATTAAGTTAAGTAAAATTAATTAATTAAGCTAAGCAAGATTAATTAAGCTTATCAAGATTAATTAAGCTAAGCAAGATTAATTAAGCTAATCAAGATTAATTAAGCTAAGCAAGATTAATTAAGCTAAGTAAATTATTTAGTTTAATGGTTAAAGTAAACTTAATGGTTAAGTAAACTTAATAGTTAAGAAAACTTAATAGTTAAGAAAAACTAAATAAATAAAAGGAAACTTAATAATTAAGAAAAACTTCCTAGCTAAGAAAGGAATCTGCCTTACCTATAAATAGGAGCCTAGGATTCCATTCTTCCTTGCTCATTTCTTTTCTCCTTCTCTCTATACGTTGGTGTTCTAACCAATAATCACCGATGCGATATTCTGTCCGATCGATTCAGGAACCAACTAATGAATGCCAAAGTGTTGTACTTTGTGAATTTCGTTAAACGGATGCCAAAGTGCTGTACTTTGTGAATTTCGTTAAACGAATGCCAAAGTGCTGTCTAAACAAGACTATACTTTGTGAATTTCGTTAAGGTTCGGATCTCGTGACTATCGTTAGGTTTGATTTGGTTTAACACTAATACGTATTCCATTCTGTTAAACTAAATGTTTAACTACTCGAAACTCTACCCCGTACACTTACAATCAAAATGGATGCTTAATCATCAGAGGATTCAGAACTATAAAGTAGATGCTTAGAACCAAGATGCTTGCTCAATCAAGACTATATGCTAACAAGGTGAGTCATTCTCTTTTATCAACAATGTTTTACAATACTCCAATTTTTTTCAAAGGTTATAATTACAGGGATTAAGTCGTGGTTATCTTGAATCACTGGCTAGTGGGGTATTGTGCACATTACTAATCTCTCACGGTTAGGTTCACCAACCTAACAGTGATAATCATCACTAGTTGGGCGAAAGGACCCAATAGTGGTATGACCATCGTCACCAGGGTGTGACACGGCGCCATATAAAAATAAGATAGTAGCCATTGTAATCGCTCTTATGCTGTAATTCATAACTAAGGTGTCATTTTATAAAACCTGAATGAACTCACTAGTATTTCCTGCTGACCAAATGTTTTTAAAACGCGTTTCAGGTAATTACAGTAGATCGGAATAAGAGCTGGATACGGCACCAAAAGGCTTACAGAAGTGGCTTGATTTATCAACTAAATTAAATTAAGAAAAGTTGTTTTATGTATTCGGGTTTATCCCATATTAAAGCTACATTTCAAAACATGGTTTTATCCCATCTATTTAATAAATAAAAATCCAATGTTTTCTAAACTCTGATATTTTTCCTAACTCACGGTCCTGATGAAATTTCCGCTGCACTACTTTTCTAAATAACCACCGGTACCACTGAACTGCTTCGAGGCTCCCGATTCCGTCCAGGGTGGGGTCGGGGGTCGTGACATATACCCAAAACCGCGTTTCGCACTCGTTATGGCCATTATGAATTCGTTGTTATGCCCCTTGGTTTAACCAACGCACCCGCGGTTTTCATGGATCTGATGAATCGCGTGTGTAAACCTTATCTCGACCGTTTCGTCATCGTGTTCATCGACGATGTCTTGATCTATTCCAAATCGAAAGCCGAACACGCGCAGCATCTACGTTTGGTTCTCGAGCTACTCTAGGGGAATCGTCTCTATGCCAAGTTCTCCAAGTGTGAATTTTGGCTGGAGGAAGTTCAGTTTCTGGGTCACATCGTAAATAGTCAAGGTATTCACGTCGATCCCGCGAAGATTGAAGCCGTTAAGAGTTGGATTACACCTAAGAACCCATCTGAAGTCCGTTCTTTTCTCGGACTAGCGGGCTATTATCGACGATTTATTGAAGGATTCTCAAGGATCGATATGCCGCTTACCACTCTCACACACAAAGACAAGCCTTTTGTTTGGGGAACCAAACAAGAGTCTGCTTTCCAAACTCTCAAGCTCATGCTTTGCAATGCTCCTGTTCTCGCATTGCCCGATGGAAACGATGACTTCATTGTCTATTGTGATGCTTCCAACCTTGGTCTTGGTTGTGTCCTTATGCAGCGGGACAAGGTTATAGCTTAAGCATCTCGTCAGCTCAAAATTCACGAAAACAACTATACAACCCATGATCTCGAGCTAGGCGCAGTTGTTTTTGCGTTAAAGATTTGGCGACACTACCTGTATGGTACAAAGTGTATGATCTTCACCGATCATAGGAGCCTACAACATATCTTTGATCAGAAAGAACTTAATATGCGTCAACGCCGATGGGTAGAACTTCTCAACGATTATGACTGTGAGATTCGTTATCACCCAGGCAAAGCAAATGTCGTTGCCGACGCTCTCAGCAGACGGAGCTATCTGCACAGCATTCGTGATGTTCAAGCCCAATACGACCTCGAAACCCTCATCCGCGAAGCCCAGCACGCCTGTTTTAATGAACGCACACTGAAGAAGGAACGAATCTACCATGATGGAGCTCATCTTGTGAATAAGCCGAATGGGATATTCCATTATCTGGACCGAATTTGGATCCCTAAACGGATCGATTTGCGAAAGATTTTGATGGACGAAGCCCACAAATCCCGGTATTCCATTCATCCCGGTGCCGATAAAATGTACCAGGACCTTTGCTACAAGTACTGGTGGCCGGGCATGAAAAGGGATATTGCTCTCTACGTTGGGAAATGCCTGACTTGCTCAAAGGTCAAGGCTGAACACCAAAGACCCTCTGGCTTACTCAAACAACCACCGATCCCTATATGGAAGTGGGAGAGTATAGCTATGGACTTCATAACAAAGCTTCCGCACACGTCATCAGGTCACGACAACATTTGGGTTGTTGTTGACCGTTTGACCAAATCAGCTCACTTTTTTGCCAATACGGGAAGACTACAAGGTAGAACGATTAGCCCAAATCTACACCAATGAGATCATTTGTCGACATGGGACGCCTCACGACATCATCTCTGACCGTGATGCTCGGTTTACCTCACGACTGTGGGAAACGTTTCAAATGGATCTCGATACATCGCTTAATCTAAGTACCGCTTTCCACCCTCAAATCGACGGACAGACTGAAAGAACGATCCGCACTCTTGAAGACATGCTCCGTTTGTGTGTCATAGATTTCGGTGGTAATTGGGATACATACCTACCGTTAGTCGAATTCTCGTACAACAACAGTTATCATTCCAGCATTCAAATGGCACCATTCGAGGCTTTATACGGAAGAAGATGTCGATCGCCTATTGTGTGGCACAAGATCGGTCACTCGCAAGTAACCGGTCCTGAGCTATTGCAAGAAACGACTGACAAAGTCCTCCAAATTTGAGACAACTTGTTGAAAGCTCGAAGTCGACAGAAAAGTTACGCCGATACATGACGCAAGCCCCTTGAATTTGACGTTGGCGACTACGTACTCCTAAAGGTATCACCTTGGAAGGGTGTGGTCAGATTCGGCAAGAAAGGGAAACTAGCGCCTCGATATGTTGGACCTTTTATGATTCTGGAAAGGATCGGAAAAGTCGCCTACAGACTCGAACTACCGGAGGAACTTAGTAACGTCCACCCGACTTTCCATGTGTCAAACCTCCGAAAGTGCCTGGCTGAGCATGATTTAATTGTACCTCTCGATGACCTTCAAGTAAACGAAACACTGCACTTCGTGGAGAAGCCTGTCAAAATCATGGATCGCCAAACCAAGCAGCTCAGACGCTCGCACATTCCTATTGTGAAAGTCCGATGGGAGGGAAAACGAGGCGCATAGTTCACTTGGGAACTCGAAAGCGACATGAAGGCGAAGTACCCGCAGTTGTTTGTTACGGCTTCGGCCTAATTTCAGGACGAAATTCCCTCAACTAGGGGAGGCTATAACACCCCGTGTTTCGAAAGTCAAAGTCAAAGTCAAAATCAAGATTAAAGTCAAAGGAAGACAAGATTGCTAATTGCGATCTGTCTCTCCTTGCTCAATTTCCTGTTTTGACTTCTTTGACTTGTAATTAGTCTATTTTATTTTCGCTTTAGTTGTATTATGTGGAGTATCTATTAATAATCGCATATTAATCGCATGTTTAATCGCTTTATCGCAATCGCAATCGCACTCGCAACTCGAAATACGCATTTTGGTTATTGTTATACGTGTGTGTGCGCCTTATGTGTTACTTGTGCATGTTTAAATTATGTTATGTGTGGTAATCAATCGAATCGCAATCGAAACTCAAACGCAATCGAACTCAATCACAATCGAAACAGTATGATAATTGGTAGAGAAGAGATAGTGCGAGATATGAGTAGTTGGGATTAAAAGTAATTTGACTAGGAAACTCTATCGCATCGCAACGCTCGCAATCGAAATCGAAACGGCAAAACTCGTCGCACCGAGCACTCGAACCAGGTGTCAGCCGGCTGGATTGCCATCCGACCGGGCTGCCACCCGAGCGAGGTGCCATCCGACCGAGGTGCCACTCGGCCGGGCTGCCATCCGGGCGAGTTGCCACCCGAGCGACCAACCTCTTCACCCCTTTCCATATCGGGTAATCCTATAAATACCCCTTGTCACTTTCATTCTTTCCACTTTTGGCAAGTGACGTCCGACCAGTGCTCCTACTCGCTTTTTCCTTCGATTTCTCGCAATTCCGGTAAGATCTCGTCCTAAATCTTGTACTTCCTTAATCTACACGCACTCCTACACCTTTCTATCTTTTGAATCTTAACTTTTAACCGTGAAATCATCAAGATTCAAGGTGTTCTAGGATGACGTCATTATGTGTTCTTGAAGAACTTCATGTTTTGGCCTCATTCCACCGAGAACAACTTAGATTTAACTGATTTCCACATAACAAACAAAGATCTTTCATAGATCTAAACATATTCACAAGAAAAAGGATTGAAAGACGGTTTTCCAACTTTCTTTCAACTCTTTTACACTCAAATGCACTCAAAACCGATAGAATCGGAAATTGTGCCGGCTTACTACTCATTATTGTGGTTGTGTTGATTCAAGATCCGCATTCTATCCACGAGATTAAGGATTCCGGGTTAAACGTGGAACATCGTCTCGAACCGTCCACTGATCGGGTTTGGGTGATTCTTGTCCGATCAGGAGCACCAAGTATTGACGAGGTTTCTGTTGCTTAACACGTTATCAAAATATCTCGATAAAACGACAAACTATCAAAAACAACCAAGTGTAAGACGAACAGGTTAACCAGGACGGATGACCGTCCAAACGGACAGCCACCCGACCGACCGGCCACCCGTACGGCTTACACCTTGGCCCCACTTTTAGTTTTCAAATCAAGCTTCGAGAGTTCTGGAACACCGAACGGATTGCAGTCCGATCGAGTCACCACCCGGTCAACCGACCATCCGAATATGTGATGTTTCAAAACTTCAACACTTACACTTAAACAATTTTCAACATGTTCAATGCATAAAGGATGCCACCCGATCGAACAACCGTCCGATCGAGTGACACCCTGCTGTGAACTTGTTCTCACTAAAATGCCCAACCGAACGGGTTGTCGTCCGAATCGAACGACCGGCTTGAAAGGTAGAGATACTTCAATATTTTCAAAATGCTACAACGAAAACTTCAAAAGTCAAGCCATCATAGACAAACACATCCTTCCCAAAGGAAGAAAAAAGCCACTCGAACAGTCATCCGACCGGATGACCGTCCGAACGGACAACCACCCGAACAGGTCAACATCCGCACGAATGGCCGACCTGCCGGATCGCCATCCGACCGGATCACCATTCTGCTCTTGGTAACTTTTCTCGTTTTGCGCGTCGCTTATATTTTATGCTATCGTTAACTGTTCAGGCTAACCTCGCTCGCGCTCCCTTCAATCCATCAACGCTGTGAGTATACTCGATCCCTTTTTGCTTTACGCACTTTTGGGTGTTACATACTTTACTTATACAAAATCACATCGAACACACTACGCAATACTTTAAACGCTAACCGTTACCGCATGTTATACGTGACTTAATGAATGCTTGTTTGTTATGTTTACACATGGAATGCTGTCTACCTGCCTTAGCAACGGTAGTACTATTAGTTTGGACTCAGCACCCGTTCACTCGGGGGTTGTTAAGGACAATTACCTACATGGCTCACAGTGGTGAGAATGTATCGCGAACTGCCTTGGGCAGTCAACCCGCAGTCATTGGTATCGATAGGTTCATGTCGATAACTAACATGCCTCATTTCACTCTGTGTACGTGCTGGTTATGCGTAACGCTTTCGAACTCTATATGCTATTATCAAAATTGTATGCTCACATTTACACTATGTGTATTGACTGTTACTTTAACGTATGTGACAGGTGCTTAAGTTGTTTATATGCTTAGCTTGCTGTGAACTTGAGGCAAGGAAAGGTCTAGGATGCTCTCTGTGCTGTGATGAAATCGAGGCTAGGAAAAGAGGTCCTAGAAACCAATAAATAAACTATCTATGTATAAATCTGAGTTGTCGGAATAGAACTACTTGACTAGATTTATCTGTAATAATTTGTTTGCCTTTTTAGACATGGTATGGGACATGTTACTTTAAATTAATTGGTAATGATAATTGTTATGGAAACTTCTGGACAATCTGTTTCGCTCAGTGCTATGCCCCGATGTTTCCGCCATCGGTTGGGGTGTGACATGTGTGGCAGCCAAGGCAAAATTTCGAACTAGTAAGGGTATGGCTACCTACGACGGGCAAAGCCTTAGTCCTTCATGGGTCGCCACGGCCTCAAATAAGTTTCCAAAGTTGGCAGTTTTAGTCCTTATGCTCTAAAACTCAATATAACTTTCATTTTTTGCATATAAGGCCCTTGTAGTTAGTTTGAAGAGGTTCAAGGGAGTATAACCAAACTCCGTTAGGCCCGGTTTCCTTAAAAGATCACCATAAACACAAGTTTCTTACTATTGACGCTTTTAACCCAAAGTCTTGAAAACTTGCTTAACGATCTCGAAACCACATGAAATTTATACTACATATTCTTGAGAGTATATTTGAATATTTCGAAGCCTCGGGTTCGTTAAAAGGTCACTCAGAGGTAAGAATTAACATGTTGACACGTTTAACCCCTGTAGTTTATAATCTTCCGATTATTTTCATGAACGGCTTCTTATATCCAATTAATCATTCGTTTAAGAATATATTCTTCGTGTATGGTCATTCAGAGGCACAAGTTTGGTATGTTGACACTTTTAGTCCCTGTGGTTTCATATTTTCATCGTTTGGCAACTTTAGTCCTTCAAACTCAATCTTTCACATATTTAGAGTTTAGGACACGTGTCTTTACATAACTGGACACGTTTTTACGTGGTGTTATAGTAACGGTATTTTATAATTGTGTACTTTTTATCGTACTAAATATAACTTTGAAATAGATAGATTAGTGACTTATACTCGTGTAAAGCAGGAAGTTTCGTGTATCAGCCATAAGCGTTCTCATTTCATACGAAATGAAATCTAAGGGGTCGTTAGTTTTGTAGAATTTTTTGGATAGAATTGGAATTTTCAAAGGTATTGGAATTTGATGGAACTATAATTAATTCCAATCAAAATTTGTATTGTGTTTGGTTGGTAAATTTATTAATTCCAATAAAAATTTGCATTATGTTTGGTTGGTAAATTTATAATGGAATTAGATATTAGAGGATGAAGATGATTAAATATATGTTATCTTGGAAATTGGTCCTAACAAGTTGGTCTAGTAGTTAGTCACTTGGTTTCTCATTTTCTCTCCTTAAGGTCTCAAGTTCAACTCCCACTAGCATCACTTTGAAGGACATTGGTGGTGGCAATGAAGTTTCGCCAGTTCGAAACCGTGCCGAATTGGGTTTTACCGCAGTGTGCCTTCGGGTAGTGGGTTTTCTCCGGAACTGGTGGCTTGGTGACTCGGGTATTCATCCAACTCTGACCGTTATGGAGAAGGGGATGCATTTGCTCGATTGAGGGCATCCCAGAATGCTTATCCGGTGATTTAGTTGGCCGTTAAAAAAAAAAATAGGATGAAGATGATTAAATATATGTTATCCTGGAAATTGGCTAAAAATGAAAATTTATTAGGGTAGTGAAGGATTCTTACATTCTAATGAATGTGGAGCATATTCAAATTACAATTCTATCATGTGCCATCCAAACATTAAATGCCAAGAGAATAAATTCCAATCTCATCCTAGTTTTAAAGGATTCTACGAACCGAACGATGTCTAATTCTATTTATTTCTTATCCTCTTCAAAGTTTCATATGCTTTCCACACGAAAATGAAATCCAAGTCTGGAAAATGTAAAACTAGCCCATGTTAGTGAATGGTTATGGCATATACATAATGGAGCGTTCGAGTAATTGAGTATATGCCTCTATCAATCTCATATTCTATTTCATACAATTTATTAGTCAGATAAATTATAATGTAACAATGTATAAATAACTAGTTTTTGCCCCGCCCGCGTTGCGGGGCAATAAGCCGAATATTTCTTTCTCATAACATGTATGTCTGTACAGAGGGCAAAATCGTAATTATATTTTGAACTGGAGGTGAAATTATAATTTTAAACTGAGAGGAAAATCATAATTTTGAGGTAGGGGGAAAACATAAATTTATTTTGAACTGTGGGCAAAAACATAATTTTGAGCGGAGGGCAGAATCGTAATTTTTAGCTAGAGGAAAAAACAACATTTTATTTTGAACTGGGGGCAAAAACGTAATTTTAAACGGAGGGTGAAACCGTAATTTTAAACTGGGTACAAAATTAAAAATGAGTTTTTGAACCGAGGGCAAAAGTGTAATTTTGAGCTAGGGGCAAAATTATAATTTTATTTTGAGCTGGGGGCAAAATCTAAATTTTAAACGAAGGACGAAAGCGTAATTTTAAACTGGGAATAAAATTAAAAAAAAATAGGTTGGTTCAATAGGGAAATGCCAGACAAGCTGCCTGACACTATTCCCTCAACTTGAAAATATTTGAACTGTGAGCGAAAACGTAATTTGGAGATGAAGGCAGAATCGTAATTTTGAGCTATAGGGAAAAACAACATTTTATTTTGAACTGGGGCAAAAACGTAATTTTAAACGGATGACGAAACCGTAAATTTAAACTGGGAACAAAATAAAAAATGAGTTTTTGACCCGAGGGCAAAAGCGTAATTTTGAGCTAGGGGCAAAATTATAATTTTAATTTGATCTGGGGGTAAAAACGTAATTTTAAATGAATGATGAAAGCGTAATTTTAAACTGAGAATAAAATTAAATTAAAAATATGTTGGTTCAATAGGGAAGTTCCAGACAATAGTAAATCAATAGGGAAGTGACACTATTCCCTCATCTTAGATTTGTATATGTTGTCTTGCCTGACACTATTCTCTCATCTTAGATTTGTATATGTTGTAAATGTAAATGTAAATAGCCTCTCTTACAAGTTGCAACGAACTCAATCACCCATTCTTGTTTTGTTTCCAACATTGGTCCCTAATATATTAGAAGCCCAAATTTACGTGAGCAACTAACCAAAAGTTTGAGGCCCAAAATCTTTTATGAGTTCCTCCAAAAGACTGCTTATTGACAGACATACATGATACAACTATACAATTACCGACCCAACTAAAACCGATTTCTAGCACCAAAATAGTTTTCTTGTTTTTTGCTCTTATAGTTTTATGGTGGCACATGCTAGTTTCGTTTTCAAATGGCGACCCTTTTACATAAGTGTATTTAGTTAAATGGAAACTCTAGTACCTCAACTTCCCATTTAGTATAAACCTATTGATTTACACCATGTGTTAGCGGCTGGAATTTGGTTAGTATTGGTTAGTTTCAATAAGGTAATGGTATCGTAATCGGCACTTTGTATAGCGACTAGAAAAAAATAAACCCCAAAAATATGTCATGATATGCATGCCTAGAAGGATATCGGCACATGTCTTGCATCGGTCAAAAACTATAAAATGAATATCGACAACGGTTACAAAAGTACATATATGGTACCGATGTTGTTCAAACGGTATCATTTATGTTCCTCACCGACACTCGCTATATCGCTACCAAAGTTGTTCGGATAGTATCGTTTATGTTTTTCACACTGAACGAAAAAAATCAATTATAATTGGCTCGTTCTATTGTGAACGAATATTTTATCGAAACACAAATAAAAATAAGCATGTCGCAAAGGTATATTCGGAATTTCATATATAAATAAAAAATAATACTCTATACCGCTACTGAAGTTGTTCGAACAAAAACAGTAAGTACAAAAACCAAACGCATGCAAACACTTCAGAGTCATTGACGGAGCTTAGTGGAAACCCGGGTGTGCACCCGCCCCCCCGAATGTTTCGGTTAGAAGTGTAAAATTTCCGATTTTTCGGCCGAAAATTTTAAAATTATAAAGGATCACTCCCAATGATTTTGCCTAAATATTTATACAATATATAAATTGGGTCCCATGACGTACCGATATTTTACTAGGGAGCGATATAACCGATATTAACCGGATAGATAATTTATTAGAATAACTTTCCTAATCATGGTTAGTAATAAACTCCCACAAATCATGGTTATTACCTATTTACTCCCAACTTATTGAACGGTGATCATCCATTGCATAATTCTCCATCATTGCATGCATGCATGCATACCCCAACATTATTCCCTTTTACCACCAACATCAACCACCACCCTCCGCCCTCTATCACCACCAATAAAATCAAATCCATTAGAGATCAACAACATCACCACCAATCCAATCCAATCAAATCATTTAAAGATCAACAACATCACCACCACCACCACCATCTCCACCATGTCACGGTTGCCGGAGGACCAACTCAAACAATTCCAAGACATATTCAACCGGTTCGACCTGGACAAAGACGGGTCCCTAACCCACCTCGAGGTGGCTGCCCTCCTCCGCTCGCTCGGCCTCAAACCCTCCGGCGACCAGATCCACAAACTCTTCAACCACATGGATTCCGATGGGAGCGGGACAGTCGAGTTTGATGAGTTGGTGAATGCTATGTCGTCCCAAATGATGACCGAAGATATATTAATGAATCAACATCAACTTCTTGAGATTTTTAAGTCGTTTGATAGGGATGGGAGCGGGTTTATTACGCCTGCTGAGCTTGCGAAATCCATGACGAAAATGGGCCAGCCGTTGACATATCGCGAGCTGACTGAAATGGTTCGAGACGCGGATACGGATGGGGATGGTGTGATTAGCTTTACGGAGTTTCAACGAATAATGGCTAGATCGGCTGCTGATTCACTTGGGTTCTCATTGTAATGAATTTGGGCTTGAAGGGTACATGCATAAGTTAATGTAAAATGGTTATTTTGTTTTCCTGTGTATTTTCTTTCTATTGTTAATATTTTAAATGATTCGAACAAAATTCACAAATTCAAGACATTTTTAGGTCTCAAATTGGAATAGTTCTGAGATTGGGGAAATAAGATCATCGTTTAGTTTTTTTTTCCTTCTTCTTAGACCGTGAGGTATGGTGGGGCGGGGGTTTGGGGCATGGGTTGACACGTGAACTTCGAGGGGCACCGCTGGTCAGTTGCATGTTGTGTCGGTATGGCGGGGCGTGGCTAGCCCGCGTGGGTGGCCACGTGTTATAATTTTTTTTTTCAATTATTATAAAAATACACACAAAATTAAAAAAAAAAAGCCTAAAATTATTATTAAAATCCTAGCCACCTATAGCCTAGCCAACCCAGCCAATGAGAGCCGGCCACGGAAGACCTCTAGGCCCGCCCAACGCCCGGGCTGAAACCCCCGCCCAAGGGGCCACGCCGAAACCCAAGCCCACCCGGGGTGGTGACTTGGGCGTTTGTACCCAACCCATACCCCAACCCCCGCCCCATACCGCATAGTCTTATGGTTAAACTCTTGATATGCATAAACTACGAGTGATAAAATGAGCGAGGTGGGCCTGTTTGCGTAGGCCGTTTTAAAAATCAGGTTAAATGGGTTCGTGTTAAAATGAGCGAGGTGGGCCTGTTTGCCTAGGGATTAATCGGGATTAATAGGGATTAATCGGATTGGACTTTTTAAGTATAATTTTACAATTTTTTATATATATATAGATAACTTTATACTTTTTATTAATAAATTTACAAGTTTAGGAGATAACTTTATACTTTTTATTAATAAATTTAAAAGATATGTAAACTAGTGAAAGATAGAGGGGGTTAAATGTTAAAATACCTAAAATTAAATGTTAAAATAGGTTTATAAGTAATATTTGGGCTGTAAAACAATGGGCCAGATTCAAAAATGGGTCAAATTTTGTGTTTAATGGGCTGTAAAACATGGACCGATTAGTCCGATTTTGACCGCCTGGGACCGATTTTGACCGCCTAAGACCGATTTTGACCATATCCGCCTAATTGGACCGAGTAGCTAAAAATTAGTCAGTAACTCACCGCCTAGCGCCTAGGCGCCGATTAATCGGCCGCCTAGGCCGATTTCTGCAACATTGCTTAGAATAGTGGATTCACCTGATTTAAATTGAGAGTGTGAGTTTGCATCTTGAATTCATAGGCTTGTATTGAATTTTGCGGTTTAGATATTGCGTTCAAGTTATCTCTAACCTAAAGATAAAGGTCGAGACACGAGAGTTGGAGTGTTACCCCCATAAAAATCATAGTATAAATACATACAAGCTACAAGATCACCTATACAGGTAAAATGCAAAAGTAAAAAATCACCCCTAGATTACAAATTTGCTTTGTGGGGGAAATTACTATTCAATATTGTTGATTCACATTGGTCATCTCTACTATTTTGTATTTTCTTAGGGTTATTTCACAAGATAACTTCAAGCACCCAACACACTTTCCAAACTCCCCAAACTCAAAGTCAGCTACAATTAGAATTTATAACGTAAATAAATAAACAAAATAATCCATACATATCAGATTTGTAGTTAACAGAATACTAAATTTGAAATATTCTATTGATTAAACATAGAAAGTAAATTTATTTATATGATGTTTAAATTTTAAAATTTTGATAGATTATCTATTAATTATATATAATAATCCACATGAATCAATTATAAAATCCCCATTTTTTATTATAAATAAATGTTTAAAGTTTTGGGTTATTATGATTCTTAACGAACAACATTATTACCGGTACATGTACCATCACCTTTTTTTCTTTTCTTTTTGGGTTTTTTTTTTTTTTCTTTCGATTGCTATATTAAGTGCTGGTATCGTAAGGAACTGCTACCTATTGAATTCCCGTCGGATAGCAGATGGGTCTTATGTTACTAGTTATTTTCAAAACCCATGTCCCATAACCAATTGACCATTTCACACAAGCCCAGAAGCCCACGATCCCCCAACTGGGCCCTATAATCTTTGGGCCGTAACCCAAAACCCAGAGGCCAATATACGACGACCCGTGATCCATCGGTGACTCCGTGATCGAAAGTAACGCAACACTCAACACATCCTATCATCCCTCTCATCGATGATCAAACACCCACTCTTCATTTACGGCCATCTTTTAATACCTTTAATCAAAACCTATAAAACCCCAAACTCCATGACTCCCCCCCACTCTCACCCCATACCCACGCGCCCATTCCACCTCACACCCCTTCCGGTCCCACCCTCAGTCAACACTCCACGCGCACTCTCCCACGCGCCCTGGAGAATTTTGCCCTAGTCGCCTGCACTCTCTATATCGTGCACCATCGTCTCCGCCTCCGACTTCCGTATCTCGATCCAATACACGTCGTCGTTTCGATCTCTGAATTCGATCCGTCATATCGGTACGATACACGACGTCGTTTTGACTGTTTTTTTTTTTTTCATCGGTGAGTTTTATCCTTTTTATCGTTTTCAGATCCCTAAATTTTGTTATTGTTTAGATCGGTGGTTGTTTGATTCGATTTGTGTTTGAGATGTGTGAATTTGTTGAAAATTGATTTAGATCTGATGATTATGAGTGTTTTTTTAGGTTAATTTGAAGAGTTGAAGATGGAACCGATGGATATTGTTGGTAAGACGAAAGAAGACGCTTCGTTACCGAAAGGTTTGTTTGATTTCTATCGTTTTTGTACTCATAATTTGTTTTTTTAAGCTTTTAATTTTAGGTTTTTGTTGTTTGATTTGATTTTAGGGTTGATTATCTATTTTGTTGTAAATCTACTTACCTATTTGTGTATCTATTTGTTTAATTTTGATTTAATTTTTTTCTGTTTTTTTTTAATAATAATAAATTATGTGATAAACAATAGCTTCTTGTGTGACTTAATTTTGTTCAGATGTGTTAGTAAGTTAGATCTGAGTGTCAGAACTGGTATCAGTTTTTAAAAATTAATTTTATTATTTGATCATGATGTAATCATAGATAATGGTATACATGTTAAAAATAGCAGTAAGACTGTAAGAGTGATTTTGTATATCTAATGTCGACTAGACGGATAATTAGCCCGTACCTGTCGGTGTGTGTGTTAAAAAGTTTATTTTGGGGTTAATTTCATGTTTCAAAATCTAACAACTCTTTGCCAAGGTACTGATACTGAATTTTTTCTTGGAAGGAAGATGTAAAGTACTTAACTTGTGATGCTTTTTTGACCATATTTTGCTTATTGATTTTGGCATATTGTGCCTGCTAAATCGCTGTTGTGGTACTCTACATTATTTTATTATTTTGTCGACGATTTTTATGGATGAATTAGTAGTTATGTGAATTTTCTTGAATTTATGGGCATACTTTGCTAACTTGTATGTATGGGGCACATGGGCCAGCTACCCAAACCAGCTTGTCACCAGGTCTACTTGTATCTGAGGCTCTTTGCCTGCTGCAAAGTTATCTTTTTGGATGTATGCCCAACAGTTTTTTTTTAATCACAGAACTCGGAAGATTGTCATCTGTTGAGCCGTGAAAGTTTAGTAAAAAAATCTTACGTCAATTAGTTGTTCTGTGTAAAAACTTGTTCTGTAAAAAATGTGATATGCTGATCGGTGTTCATCTTATATTGGTGGAAGTGTTGCATACTGGAAGTTGATGATTAACGTACTTGTGATTTTGTGTTTCGATATACAAATGCTGCTCTGTTAACCATAGAGTTTAACATTGTTTCTCCAAGTTGAATTATATATCTATTTAGCTCTTGCAACACCATTGTATAGATTTACTTGGATGCTAATCCAAATATAGTTTATGTAATTGTATAAAACGTGTTGAATCACAGGCCTAACTGTTGTATGTTGTTGCCAAATTTGTTGCAGTAATTTTATATCATAAGAGCGTTGGTTTCATGCTAATGGAAGTTTTTTCTATTAAATTTTGTTTGCAGCTACTATGACTAAAATAATTAAGGAGATGTTGCCTCCAGATGTACGTGTTGCAAGAGACACTCAAGATCTTTTGATTGAGTGTTGCGTAGGTGAGATTCTTTTGATAGTTTAAATCCTTATATAAAAAAATAGTTGCTTCAAACTTCACTGTTCTTATTTTCTCTCTTGCAGAGTTCATTAATCTTGTTTCATCAGAATCAAATGAAGTCTGTGGCAAAGAAGATAGAAGAACCATCGCACCAGAGCATGTTCTCAAGGCATTAGAGGTTTGTTAATCACTCATATAATCACTATTAATCATATATTTTCCACATTTCACCTAACTATTCGCACTTGATAAAGTTCAATATTGATCTATATATTTTTTTTCAGGTTCTTGGTTTTGGGGATTACATAGAAGAGGTTTATGCTGCTTACGAACAACACAAACTCGAAACAGTGGTAATCACTTATTTTTTGATCTTATATAAACATATGATTAAACATTGGTAATCATTTATTTACCAAATGATTAAACAGGATACTGTTAGAGGTGGAAAATGCACAAATGGAGCAGAGATGACTGAAGAAGAAGCATTAGCAGAACAACAGAGGATGTTTGCAGAGGCACGTGCTAGAATGAACGGTGTTGCTACCGCCCCCAAACCGCCTGAAGCCGAATCAAGTTGAACGGCCAACTCTTAGAACCCTTTTAAATTATAAGAATAGGCAAGCTTCGTTAACCCCAACTCCTATCATGTACAAAGTCCTTTTGGCTTAGTTTACTTTACGGCTACCAGTTTGAATCTTAGTGTAATTTGTACTCTTAGTTTATGTCTATATGGTTGCTGATTAGTAAGGTTTAGTCAAAGTAAAAGCTGCATTTTATTTGTTAGGCATGATGTGGCTGGATGATTTATTGCTGACTGGGAAATGGATTAGAAGGTTGCTTACATTATTTACATGATGTTTTGTTATAGCAAGCTGGAATCCGCATTAATATTTTAACTATTGAATACCATATAATCAGTCTATATTCATTTGGTACATGTTGCTAAAGAACCCAATCCGCTAAAAGAAAGCGCCCCAAGTAACGTTAAACAACATCGATTAAACGTATGCTGTCAAAGTAACATGCTTTTTGATTTCTTATGGTGACTCAATTCCCCTGTTTAAGATCTAGCTAGAAACTGAAGATTTATATCGTAGCACACCGATGGACACAAAATCTTTTGGGCTTTTACATAATCAAACATAGAAAAAGATTCGCGTTGATTTACAACTCTCATGAACATATCTCAAATTACATCATTATCCCACAATTGGTTACAATTACTTTCGAATAGGGTCGGTTGAACCCTCTCTCTGCAACCACTGCCCTTTTATCCCCGATCAACTTCGCCACCCTGTGTAACAAGTGAACTACATTAGTTTTTTCTAGATTACTGGTAAATGTGTGCAAACTAGTGTTTTAGTACCTGAAATAAGGAGAACTGGTGTTTTCTTGCACAGTTTTAACCTGACCGATTTTCTCTACAACCTCCATACCTTCTAACACTTTCCCAATAACCAATGTTGATGCATCCAACTCTGGTGAATCTTTTGTTGAGATAACGAACTCCGTCCCGTTTGGCTCTTTCCCGATTTCCTCTTCATCAATCACCAACTTACCATTTCGGGCCACCAGCTTTTGCTTAGGTGGCGGTTTAAACGGGTCTCGCACAATAATGCCAACACTTCCTGCAACATTCTTAGTCCCGGGACATCTTCCGTTTTCGCGCTCCAATTCCGCAACGAGATTTTCGACTGCAAAGTTCCTTCCGGTTTGAGCTGCAAGTTCAGCATCAACTCCGTATGATCTAACCCCACCATGTTGTATGTAGTTTGGTGTGATCTTTACGAATTCTTTCCTTCTGTAACTGATACCTATCAAGCATACAAACAAAAATACATTCAGCCAAGTGTAATTTTGGAGATAATATTGAATTTTTATAACCAAAAGTCCAAAATATAGAAATTACCTGCTGCTCCACTTACGAAATCGCTGAACTTAGTAGTTCCATTGGGTGCATTGTTTCCATACAGCCCGACGACAATTCGTCCAATGGGCTTCCCATCAATCGCTATGTCTAGAAAAGCCCGCTTCGTAAGAACTTTGTCCGTGCAACTGTCTACTTCAGTTGTGGTGGTGGTGTCAGAACTACTGTCAGCTTGATTCTCTTCAGTGTTAGTGCTGGCAGTGGCACTAGTTTCTGCTGGATTCTCTTCAATGGGATTGGTGGTGGCATTAGTGTCAGGCGGGCTCTCTTCGGTGGGACCCGTGGTTTCAGTATTCTCAGCTGGGCTTTCTTCGGTGGGACCAGTGGAGCTGCTAGTCTCCACCGGGTTCTCTTTGGTTGGAGTAGTGGTGGTGTCGCTAGTGTCCTCTTCGGTTGGAGTGGTGGCGTCACTGGTGTCGACTGCATTCTCCTCTGCAGGACTTGCGGTCGTATTATTCTCAGTTGGAATGTCGTTTTCGAGGTTTTGAGGATTCTCGGGTGTAAGTAGGTTCTGTTCTTGGGCTCTTGCATTGGGCAGATGGAAGTGGTCTTGAAACTGGGAAGTGAGGAGCAGTAACACAGACGATTTCGTGCAGGTTACGAGTTGTCTACGTGACAGTTTGATGGTTGCAGGGGAAGATGGGATGCTTTGAATCTGTGTTGGTGGTGGTTGGCGATGAAGGTGTTCGGCTGTTGAATGCAGGGTCTTCAGGTTCTGCCATATCTTCTCCATCAATGGTGTCTCTCTTGTGTATGAGAGAGAGAGAGAGAGAGAGAGAGAGAGAGAGAGAGAGAGAGAGAGAGAGAGATGGAGATAGAGATAGAGATGGTGTGTGGGGCTGGTTGGTATGAGTTATGTGGACAAGAAGAGATGGTAATCCCATCCACAATGGCCAGAAATCTCCATTTATCAACCACAATCCTGTAGTTTGCCTTTATATATGGCTTCCTTTGAGATTCGTAACAGAAGAATTTAGATAATAAATAATGTAACTATGCAAGTAGAGACTACAAACATTTTCATAAATTTTTAACGTCTAAGAAATTTCAAAACTGATTGTTTTTCTAAAAAAAATGATCTGCGCAGGCTTTGGAGTCTGCGTTACGCAGACCACGCACAGAAATTGCCATTTGCATACTGTTTTTACAAAGACGTTCCATTAAAAAACGTTTGTGCGAGCTCGTCTTTGTACAGACTTGGCCCAACCACTTTTAAGATCTTCTAAAGTCCGCAAGAGGTTAAACATCACCACCTACCGTCCACATCCACCACCACCACCGTCTGTATACCACCACCAGTTTATTTTAAAAGTCCATATACGTTAAAAAACAAACAACTTTCTTCTTGCAGACTACAGAAGTTTGGTCCAACTCTTTTTCTACAGATGTTTGTAGATTTAGTCCGCAGACTACAGACATTCTACCTCTTAAAAGACAAACTGCATCTTAGAGGCTACGCGGATGCCAAACAAATCATCTCATCGTGAAATTTGTTACACCAAGCATATTAGTTATTGTATATGTATCACTTGACCGAAATTGTTTGTTACCTAAGATGTTTTTTACTGAGATTAGTATACTTGAAATAACCTTTTAACTTTTCTTTTAGTATATGGCGACCTTAGCATAGTATACTTTTGAGTTACACCCACGAATTTTTTGGTCAAGAAACAAAAGCAGAACTATATCAACCCGTACGCCGCAAGATTATGACACACTTCAAAAGGATGATATAAACACTTAACCGTGTGCTTTTGTCAAGCTGATATGCTTTTAACATTTGCAAAATGAATTGCTGGCCCATACTTTGCGCTTCTGCAGATTACTACAGTCTTCCGCCGTTTCCCTTCAGGACAGTTTATGTATTTAAATCACTTTGGGCAACTTTAGACTGTTTAGACGTGTTTCCATTCGAGCTAAAAGATATTAGTTTCACTCATACCCATTAGAAATAAAACATAACCTATAAACTAAACTGTTTATCTATAAACAAGTCTGTATATTGCAATCCCTAGAAATATGGAATGAATCAAAGAAAAGGAGAGTCTTTAATTAACTGATAATTTCCACCATGGCCTGCATTCTTCCAAACAGTGTGTACACTTGCTCACTCTTCACAATGTCATGAAACAAGGTGCACAAAAGGGTCAAAAATAAATCATGATCGCCTACCTGGAAGTGCAATTTTAAGACGGTAACAATGACCTCCGACTGTCGTGCAAGTAGAAACTAATATCGTAGGAACAGAAAGCAACAAACTTGGCAGTTTGCCTTCAATCTTTCAGTAATAACCGACCCCCTTCAGTTCTGCTTGTTGGGGTTCTTGGCCATCATTCCCTTTATCAAGAAACACAACACGACCTGCAATTCAGTTATGAAACTTGTAAGATCACGTGAAAAACTTACTCATCATACAAGTTACAACACTAACAAACTAACTTGTATCTTAAACAACTTTTTAGTGAAGGTGTGGCAAGTGGGTGGGTTGGAGGAGGGGGGGGGGAGATTGGCTTAACGCCCACAATACTATTATATAAGCTCACTGGCACTAGATGATACGTTAAATTAAGCGTTTAAGAAACTAACCATCTCCACGAACAGCCACTTCTCTTACACGACGAGTTAGACCTGTTATCGGATCATTAAAAATCTTCGTCTCTAGATTCCCCTCCAAATATAAGGTAGAGCTACAAGCAAGACGAACAATCAGCAGATAACAAAAAAACAGGTGCAATAGCTGCCACCCATAATAAGCGCAAGCCACTCATCCTCATTGCCATTATACAATGTATCAATAATCATCATCGCAAGAGCTAAATTCTCAACCTTCTGTACATACTCAAATTCAACTACATAAAACACTTATACCCACACTGAAAACTTAAACCGCAATAAAACAAACGACTTCAAAACAGACATTAGCTTACCCAGGAACCGCATTCTTTGCTACAAGCGCACCCAACCTCTCCGCATAAATCGAGACTCTATGCCACTGAACCATACTCCGATTCGCATAATCCCTGGGCTCTTCATTCTGCAACGGTCTCCGATTATTCCTCATCCCTCCGGTCCCTATCGACAGCATAGTCACAGCCCTCCCACTCCTCAGCTTCTTCTCTATAGCATTTTGACCCACTACCCCAATCAAGATCGCCTACTCAACACACCCACAACAATAAACCCAAATCATTAAAAGCCACAACTCATATAAACAATCAAACTCAACAACTTAATATACGTATATTATGTACCTTGTAAATGCCTGCATCTAAACCGTTTTCTAAGGGGCGGTCTACGGGGACCTTTTGGCGGGAACTGGAATCGGAAGATTGGGATAACGGACCGGAATCGGATTCCGGGTGGGTAGTGAGATCCGAATCGGAATCGGAGGTAGAGTCGGAAGAGGTTTCGGTGGAGAAACGGTGGGCGGAAATTAGTAGCGATTGGTGTTGATTGAAATTAGGGTTTTTAGAAAGAAAAGAATGATAGATTCTTCTACAGAGGGAAGATGCCATTTTGAAGTAGATTTCTAGCAGGTGATGAGTGTGAAGTGTTCAAAAACCTTAAGGCTTAAACCCTACTCGGCTCGTTGGTGTGCGGATCATAAAGACCCGCCCAAGCACCAGGTCGGATTATCCATGCCAGAGGAGCCGCAGCCCTGAGGCCTCAGGTGCAAACTAGGGCTGTTCACGAGCCAAACCGAACCGATCAGACCTTTGCTCGTGCTCGGTTCGTTTACAAACCGATCCGAACCGAACCGAGCGTTTTTTCAACCGAGCCAAAGTCGAGCGAGCGTCTTTCGATCCGAGCATTTTTCGAACGAACGTCGAGCGAGTATCGAGCGTCGCAGAATAAAGAAGGAAAATGACGATGGGCGTGCTAGTTATTAGAATAATGTGCAGTTTTCGTCCCTAATGTTTCGCCCAATAGAACACAAGTAAAAATTTAACAAATAACAAGGAATACAAAAACACTGAGCTAGTTTTATCGAGATTAACTAAGTGGGAAGATAAATCGTCGACCAATTGAAACATACCCTTGTTCTATCGAAAGTTTGAAATTTAATGAATCGATTGAAGCAAAACCGTGACGAGTTGGCGTCTTGGCGAGTGGCGACGGAGAAATCGAATAATGATGGCCAATGGGGGTTTTAATTAGGGTCTTGCACTTCTGAATCAAATGGCGGGTTGAGACTTGAGTATTGATCGATGCTTCACATTTTAGTATTTGAAATTTTGACTCAATTAATCAAATGGACATTTAAGTATTAGATAATTGACTATTTGTATTGGATTTCAATTCTAATTACTTAAATGAGTTCTATTTGGATCTTGGACCAAACATTATTAATGTTGTTATCTAGTCATTTCATTAAAAATGATATACACACAAACACAAATATATATGTATATATATATATTAAAAAATAAATCGAGCCAACCGAGCCGAACCGAACTGAGCGGACATTTGCTCGTGCTCGGTTCGTTTACAAACCGAACCGATTCGAACCGAGCATTTTTTTAATTGAGCTGAATCGAACGAGCAAATTCCGAGCATTTTCCGAGCGAGCATCGAACGAGCGTCGAGCGACGAGCAATTTGAACAGCCCTAGTGCAAACTAGTTAAATGGGCCTAAAATAAATTTGTGGATTTGACTATTTGGGTAATGGTGCACAAAAAACCATACTTGGAACCATACTCGGGTATTCTATATCCGAAACCGAAACAGAAAACGCCCGTAGAGTATAGATAGAGTATTCATTTTGATCTCAATACCTGGAACCGGAACTGGAATCAATTATACCCGGCTATACCCCATACATGGTTCTAATATATATCTTTTAAATTATGTTAGTGCATTTGTTATTTTATTTTACATTGTATAATGCATATTTAATAATAATAAATAAAAAGATGAGAAATCATGGTGATAAAAACACAATAGTGTATTAAAAACATGAAAATAGGGTATAGAAAACCTCAAAAATAGGGTATTTTAATACCCGGTTTCTTAAGAACCGGAATCAACCCTACCTGGAACCGGGCACATACGGTATGTTTTGTTGGTCAAATGACCGGAACCGAACCGGTCATAGGAATAACCATTTCCAATCCTTAAAACAAGAAACCAAAACCAAAACCAAAACCAGTTCCATAACCGGACCCGGTTATTAAAAATACCCGGTATGTGCACTTCTAATTTGGGTGTTTTGTTTTCGTTTTTTATATAAATAGAGACGGTTTCTAACCCGGCTTGGTACCACATGAAAAACTGTTTTGACCCAAACCGGTGCTAACCCAACCAACATGTAGGTTTGTATACTGGCTTGATATTTCATCAACGAAACCGGTTTACCATTGCCAACTTGACCCAACCCGCATGTTTGGGTACCGGTTTGGTCGGGTCCACACCGACCAAACATATATGATACCATATTTGTTTTTGGTTTTTGCAAAATTTCGGTATCAATACTATGCGGTACGGTACGGTACGGTACTGGTTCTGTACGATACCAATACCGATCTCATCCATAGTTTTTTGGTTAGACATCCGATCTCATCCATAGTTTTTTGGTTAGACATGTATATAATTGTAAACTTGCAAGAAAGCAAACACGTACATATTAAACACATAACAACTAATCAGAAACTTGTGATAGTAATTAGGGAGAATGGGCGTAATCAACAAACTCTATCTCGTAATTCAGGTACATGGCCACAAACACCTTCGGTAGCGGAAGCGAGTAAGAAAACTGGGTTCGTGACCCCGAGGAAGAACTTTGGAAAAGAGTTGAAATTTGGGGTCGGGTTCATAGGAACACTACCATAATTGAATTGGGTTCATTCAAATACTTTTGTTTTACAACTACTTGACGCCCCGTCCGCGTTGCGGGGCGATGGCCGAATAATTCTCAATCAATTAAAAAAACACAACTATAATTTTGCTAGGGAAAAAACTAAAATAATGATAAGACCGTAATTTTCGGCTCAGAGCAAAAATGTAAATTTTCAGGATTAATGAGCGAGTGTTAGGCAGCTCTTTGACACGAAAATTAAATGGAGTAAACCAATTAAAACAAAAAACTTATATAGTTTTGCTAAAAAATAAAACGATGGGAAAAGCATAATTTTGAACCGAGGACGAGATGATAATTTTAATTCAGGGATGAAATCGTAAATTAAAAGGACCAATGGGGGAGTGTCAGGCACCTGCCGGCATGACTGCAAATTTACACCGGGGGCAAAATTGTAATTTAACCAGGAAAGCAAACAAAAACGATGGAGAAAATGTAAATTTAAGTTGGAGGAAAAATTATAATTTGGCTGTGAGAAAAAAAAATAATGGCAAAACTCTAAATTTAAATGGGGCAAAATCGTAATTTTTAACCGATGGCAAAATTGAAATTTTTAGCTGGGAGCAAAAGCGTACATTTATTTTTAAGTGGGGGGTAAAAACATAATTTTGAACTGATGGAAAAATCGTAGTTTTAAGGGAAAAAACTAACGGTAAAAGTGTAAATTTAAATGGGGCAAAATCGTAATTTTTAACCGAGGACAAAATCGAAATTTTTAGCTGGGAGCAAAAGCGCAAATTTATTTTTAAGCGGGGGTAAACACATAATTTTGAACTGATGGCAAAATCGTAATTTTAAGGGGAAAAAACTAATGGCAAAAGTGTAAATTTAAACAGGGCAAAATCGTCATTTTTAACCGAGGGCAAAATCGAAATTTTTAGCTGGGAGTAAAAGCGCAAATTTATTTTTAAGTGGGGGAAGAACATAATTTTATATTGATGGCAAAATCGTAATTATAAGGCGGGATAAAATCGTAAATTTGCTCGGCCAATAACGAAGTGCCAGACAGCTGCCTGGCACTATTTCTCTGCCGCGCTTTTAATCCAATCAGCGGCAGGAACTATGCCCGCAGACTCTTAGTTTTGTTGTTGTTGAAAATGAGGTATCACTAGATGTTTATTGGTTGATTAATTTAGGTTCATCATGTAGTTTTGAGGGTTCTCCTCCATCCTTATAACTAAGCTTAAGATATGCAAAAATCTCACTAAATTACTTTAAACTTGTTTCACACTTCTTAATTTGAATCATACCACGTTGTCCAAACAAAAACACTAAAATAACCTGTGAAACACAATAATTATAACAATCCATCTAGAAAACTCCAACACCATATGATATGAGTACCACCTAGGTTACAAAATCTTAAACTATGTTACCACACGTGTTACTTCATCCATGTCTTGTTACAAGTCACAAGTTAACGTGTCCCCCTATTGTTTCCCGATTATCCTCTTCAAAACCACACTTATCACCGTCACACACCACTCTCAATAATGGCCGATCGGTACAAACTCACCGGTCAAGACCCACTTGCAAAACAACCAAAAACCATCATCATCAGCCATGGAGGATCACCCATCCGTAAGAAACGGCCAGCCCGGTCACCCGAGTCAACCCAACTCACGGGTCTTATGGCCTTACTCATATCCACCGGAATCTTGCTGGTTCTTACTGGTGCCACCGTTACAACTGCGGTTATCAGCTTCATATTCTTTACACCCATAATCGTCATAACCAGCCCGATATGGGTTCCGACTGGTATCCTCCTGTTCTTCTCTGTGGCTATGGTATTGTCGGTTTGTGGGGTGGGTCTAGCTGCGGCTGCGGTCTTAGTTGTCCAGTTACTTGTGAAGGGTGGGGATGGTCGTTGATCAGAACATATGTACGAGTAATTAAAGAAGTTTTTAGCTTGTTCATTTTGTGAAAATAATGATGCTTCAGTGCAGCATATTTACTTAATCTTGTTATACATGTTTTAACTGCTATGAGATGCTAAACAACAATTGAACTATATTAATTATAATTAGAAGTGTGTCCCGTGATGCGATGCGACTGAAACAAAAATCATCGGTTAATCTATTTTATTAACCAATCAGTTTTTAGTTAATAGGTTCGGTTTCTTTGGTTAGATTGCTACTATTTTGTTCAGTTTGGTTAATAACCAACATCAAACTTGGGGTAAAATTTTTGCTTAGGAATACATGAAATGATGGTATAAAACATGAAATACATGAAATGTAGGTATACATAAAAGTTAGAAATATATGAATGGTTCGACTCAGTTAATTTTTGTTGACGAGGGTAAAAAACAGACAATAACCATTTTTTTGTTAATTTTGGTTTGGTTTCGGTTAACAGTTCGATTATTGCTCACAGCTCACATCTAGACATTATTAATTACGTAATAATACACCACTTATATATATAGAGAAAGGTTAACATACAAAAGCCCTTATCATACTTCACGTACGCGACAATGGTAACCGTCGGATGAGGGCTATAATCACGCATGGAGGTGATAATCACGCATGGGATCAGTTATTTGGTGATAATCACGCATGTGATAATCACGCATGGGGAGTATAATCACGCACGTTATGATGGTAAAAAAATAATTACGCACGTTATATATTTGGTCGCGTAGGTTAATGTAGGTTAAGCCGTAATGTACATTATACTTTCTCTCTCTATATATATAAAACTACAACAATATTATACTTAAACTAGAAGGGTGTCCGCGTGATGCGACGAGGGCGACACTTTGCATTACGACACTCGTTTCTGGTAGTGAAATCGTATGGATAATACTTTTTTGTATAAGAATGATGTATGTAAAATGCACTTCTCTTGTTAGTTCGTTGCATTGTTTCCACATGGTGTTTGTTCTTTGTATGGGCCATAATGAACATTCCAGAAAAAAAATTTGGGATTTTTTTTAAGTTAAAGAGTTTTTATTTCTTTTTCTTTTGTTTTGGGTACTTACTATGAAGTTTTGTCTAGTTCTCGAACTTATGAGACCATGATTGTCCGGTTGAATAAAAAGATAAGAGCGGGTATTTCAATTATTAGTGGGATGATACAATTTCATCTTTAACAGGTTGCATGAATGGCACAAATAGAACGAATGGAACTTCTGCTATATCGTTTACTTATAAAACATTAGTTTTTTAAAATAATACACTTTTTTTAATCATATTTCACACCAACCTAATTTTGTTAAAAGTAAAAGTAAGTGTTAGCAAAATGATGGTAGGGATTTATAATGAAATAAATGGAAAAAGATGAAACATGTTCGACCTCCAAACATTTACTCTTAAAGCATTATATTTATTATGAATCTGTACAATACCCGGTGTTTTAAGAATCGTTAGGCGCTACCCAATACTTGATCAAAGAATACATGACACCAAAGTGGAAATTTTGGACCATCAAAGACTGCAACATGTCTTTGTTTCTTGTTCTCATATTCTTATGGTTTGAATACCCAATGGCCAATACCTCAAGGTTTTTACGATGTTCAGGGATGGTTCTCCAAATAAAGAATTAGAGACTTTATTTTGCAGCTAATTCCTTCTTCACAAGTCTCACACCCCAACCGATGGCGGAATCATTGGGGCGCGGCACTAGGCGAACTGGATTGCTAAAGAGAATCCATAACAACTATATTACGACAGTATTTAATGCGTTCATTATCACATACTAATAAACAATACAATCACATAAGTTATCACTGTTTTCTTGTTCTCTCGAACAATACAAATCCGACAACCTAGATTTTAGGTGAGTTTCTAGACTTCCTAGCTTGATTTGATGTAGGCTGCGACTAAACCTGCAACATACGTTAAAACGACGTCAATACAAAGGTATTGGCGAGTATACAAGTTTTTTGATAGAGTAGCGTAAATAGTTAAAAAGTAATGCGAATTACCGAATACATAAACGAGATACCCCAACATACATGCACATAAGACAGATACTACCAGCTAAGTCACTCGAGCTGCGATTGCGATTGCTATTCATCCTAACTAGACCCCGTCGGGTACTATAGTACTATACTAGTTAAGGCAGGACCTCGCGAGTATAAGTCCTAACACATATGTAACTAGCATCACGTGTAAATATGCATAACAGTTATTCGCAAGTGATAAACAACTTAATTGTATAATTCGTTTTGATAAATTCGATTTGGTAGGAACGTATGTTACACCCAAAATGCGATATAAAGGGTTCGAGTATACTCACAGCGATGATGGATTGAAGGGAGCGCGAGAGTGAGATTAGCCTGATTAGAACGATAGCACAAAAGATAAGCGGCGCGTAAAATGGTGTGATGAGTCAATGGATCGGACGGTAATCCGATCGGGTGGCAATCCAATCGGATGGCCAGTCGATCGGGTGGCAATCCGTTCGGATGGTCATCCGATCGGGTGGCCATTTGATTGGATTGTCACCTCGTTTGGTGAAGATGTGTTTGTGTATGATGGTTTGCATTTTGAAGTTTTCGTTGTAGAATTTCGAAAACAGAGAAGTATTTCTACCTTTCAGGTCGATCGATCGAACGGTCGTTCGATCGGGTGACGATCCGATTAGTAGGACACTTTGGTGAGGACAAGTTCTCAGCAGTTTGTCACTCGATCGGATTGCAATCCGACCAGGTGGAAATCCGTTTGGAACTGACTAAGTGTTGAACATGTTGAAATTTGTTTAAGTGTTGAAGCCTAGACATCACATGATCGGGTAGTCGCTCGATCGAATGGCAATCCGACCGGGCGGCACTCCGTTCGACGTTCAGCTCCTCAAAAATTGAAATAAAAGTTAAGTGTGGGACCAATGTGCAAGTCGATCGGGTGGCTGTCTGATCGGGTGGCAATCCGATCGGACGGCAATCCATCCCAGCGTCCTGATCGTCTCTACACTTGGTTGTTTTGATAGTTTGCAGTTTTGATCGAGACGGTGTGATAACGAGCTAAACAACAGAAACCCCATCTTGACCCAAGCGACCCGATCGGACAGGAATCACCCTAGTCTGACCGGTTAACCTGTTCGAGACGGTTGTTCATGTTTAACCCGAAATCGGTAGTCTCTCTGATAGAAACCAGATCTTGAACCGACACATCACTAGAAAGAGTAGAAGATCAGAACGAGCTCCGATTCTATCGGTTTCGAGTTCATTGAGTGTAAAAGAGTTGAAAGAAAATTGGAAAAACCATCTTTCAATCCTTTTAACCATGAATATGTGTAGATCTATGCAAAAATTATTGTTTGATCTTGTGGAAATCCTTCAGATCTGAGTTGTTCATGGTGGAATGAGGCCAATACTTGAAGTTCATAAGAACTCCATGATGACATCACCCTAGAACACCTCAAATCTGTTGATTTCACGGTTGAAAGTTGAGATTCAAAGGTGAAAAAGATGGAGAAGTGTGTGTAGACCAAAGAAGTACAAAATTTGAGTTGAAAACTTACAAGAATCGCGAGGAATCGAGAGGAAATAGCCCCAAAGAGTGCTGGTCGAGTGAGAGCTGTCACATCACTTGAAAAGTGATGTGACAAGGGCTATTTATAGGTGAAGAGGAGGAAAGGTGATGAAGTGCAACGGATCGGGTGGCAATCCGATCGAGTGGCACCTCGATCGGGTGACACCTCGATCGGGTGGCAATCCGATCGGATGGCCATTCGATCGAAGTGTCATTCGATCAAATGCCTCTGGCGAATTGAGTTTTGGCGTTTCGTTTTGATCGTTAAGCGTTGCGATAGTTTGGTCACACCTTTTCATACCCACATTTATATATTTATTATAATTAGTCACACAAAGGGGTCGTATAAATATCCATATTTCAAAGTCTGTGTTGCAATAATCGAGTTGCGCGTTTCGAATATGCGTTGCGCTGCGTCACATCACGACTATCAAGGAGGGTAGAATAGGTCCTCACTCAACATCATCGTGAGTGTTAGTACGTGCGTTGTGATGTGTTATAGCGATAAAGTATGCGTAATATGCGAAAATACTGCGAAACAGCGACGTATGCGATATAGCTACATTATGATCTGAATCTCTGGTGCTAGGCGTAACGAGTATAACGAGTAGTAACAACGCACGAACGTGCGGGTTGTTACAACAAGCATGTCAACAAAATCAAAAAGCTTTCATGCACTAATACAGATTCTCTTTAACATATGGAAAACAATGTACACTTGGACAAAATCCGACCCGTTTAACATGTTTCGTTTTTAGTTGTTTTCTTCATGCAACTCTTAAGAGAACAAATATGACCTGAATCGAACAGTTCATAACTAAATAGGCCAAAATTCTCCGTATACCCCACATGTCAAACCTTTTTTAGCAGGGATAGTCACCACTCCATACAAGCTATCAAAAAGAAAAATGAATCAACTTTTTATGCATGAGAAAATGGTGAAAGCAAACAAACATAAAATCAAGGTAAGTATATAGTTAAAAGAAAGTTAGATATCAATACACAACATTATTAGGCTAAATTCCTAAGATTTTTTAGCAGCCCATTAAATAACCCAAATACCCAACTGACCCAATTCTTTAAACCCGAACACCGAATAAACCAAGCTTTTTTGGGTCGGTGTTCGGTTACATTTTCGAAACCCAACTAACCCGACCAGACTAACACCTCTGGCAACAAGCCAATAAAATTTTAATGTATAACTAATATAAAAGAATGAAAATCACCTAAGGAAGGTCTTGGTTGCCAATATTGGAAACAAAGTTCTTGAACTTACGGTGTGTTCATATGCAAATTTTAAAAACAATGTCTTGGACACAATGAGCTTTTAACCACCAAAATTACACACCCCATTGTATGATTTGTGGCAAAAAGGTTAAAACCTATTTTCAAAGTATTCAAATGTGACAGAACTATCATTTCCTAGTCCTATCGCCTATAATGATCTCTTATATATTATTTGTGAATAATATCTTTTCCCAAAAAACATATTTTCTCTTTCACGTTTGTTTCTTCAACAACAAGAACACTTGGTTTTAAAAGCGCGCTTAAGCGCGAGACGCACACCTTGGGGCTTTTTTGCTCAACGCCTAGAGTAATTACAAGAAGCGCCAAAAAGGCACACACTTTGGGATTTTTCAGGGCTTTTCTAGCCTGAGGTGCGTGCCTCTCATACCCAAGGCGTTTTTATGCATCTAACTGTTGTACCTTTTGTTTTTTTGGCTTGTACATGCAACTAAAATCATACAAAAACTTACTTATAGCTACATTTTGGGTATGAAAAGTTAAAAACCTATAAGATATATAAAAATATACATAATTAGCTTGCGCCTCTGGTATGAAAAGCCCACCACTTTTACGTTTCGCAACTCGGTTTTAGACCTCGTCGGGCCTCTCAATTTTTAAAACCAAGCAAGAACATGAGATTTTGTTAGCAACAACTCAACTAAAACATAAAAGGAAAAAAGATATTAAAAAGACCTTATACAAAAAATCAAATTACTAAAAAAACATAAACAAACCTCGGTTGAAGCACCCTCGTCATCTTTGTACCCCAACTTTTCCAAAACATTTCTTTCTCCGGGAGCCGTTAGAGGCATGGCGGACCCTTGTCAGATACCCCTTAATACATGAGATGGCACCTGCATATGCATATGAAAACGTGTAAACAAATTTGAGGGGGGTGTTAGGATGTAGGCTCTAAACTAATTTGAATATTTAGAATAAGATAACCAACTGCAATAAGAAAAGAAAATTTATACATGAAATCTATTTTATATGATCTAGATATGATAAAATTGGTTTTTTTTGTAGAGGAATTAAAGCGGAAACCAATGATCTTGGATTTGGGTACTCACGTGGCTGATATTGTAAACATCTTGAAGCTAACCGTATTAATTCAGTTCCATCATCAGTAAAGAATTGACCTTCTAAGCAAAAATTTGTGAGCATTTAAAGATTTCTGTTTCTTATCAGATCAAAGGTCTAATATTATTTCATGTTTCAAACAATCATGTTATTGTGATTAAAAAACTATATTAGAACAACAATCAACTTTTAAATATAGGAATTTAAGACTTAAGAATGCGACTTTCAACATGTATGCCCCATTCGAACTGTTATAACTCAATAGTCAATCCTACTAATGTCCAAAAAAAATGAACACAATTTGAACTGTCGCACCAATGGTGACCAATGATTTAAAGATCGAACACAACCGTCGATTGGAAATGAAACGAGGTATTTATACCATCTCAAAAATGGTGACAACAAATAGAAATAAGGGAGTACAAGTGTAAAACGTTACCTTGAATCGTCTTCGTTGGAGGTCGTCTTGGGTTACCAGAAGCTTGGCGAAGCTAGAACAACCAAAACAGTTCAAACGTCACTACCAGGTTCGATCTATAGGAAACAGGGAAACATGCTTCAAAATGAGGATTGCCCAAAAACTCATCGAAATATACAAGATGTCACCGGAACCCTAGAATTTCCGCCGGAATACGCCACCGTTACCGTCACCGTTGATCTGTTCTTATATTGTTACAGTCGTCGTTGTTTTCTTGTTGTTGTTGTTGTTACCGATAGATTAAACAACTCCTGATTTTGACGGTGAAGATGGTGATCAATGACGGAAAAAAAAAGGGAAGAAGCACGGGTATAATCACCAGCGGAGGAATGCATGGAGCAGAGGTGAGAAGAGGTGGCTTGGTGGAGAAGAGATATATTGGTTAGGATTTGAAAAGGCCCAATCTATTCACACACCCAAACGCCCCGCTATGGCCAAAGTGGGGCGCTTTGGATTAAAGTCAACAGACAAAAGCTGAGCACGTCACTTCCCGTCCGGCGACCTCGTACCGAAGCGGCCCGCTTTGGCCAAAGCGGGGCGTTTTGGTCTGGCAGTTTATTTTTGGGGGAAAAAGTAGGGTTTTGGTGAAAAAAGGGTTGTTGGTTTGTTGTTTGATTGTATTTGATTGTGTTTTTTTGTTGAAAGGTTGTAGAATTTTATTTTTATTTTTATAAGACATATTTAATTTAAAGTTATTTTATTTTTACAAAAACATATATATATATATATATATATATATATATATATATATATATATATATATATATAGGACAAAGATCCGTTAGGAACCACCCTTATTGCGAGAACCGCGAGAACCAATGTGAACACAACCAAAAATGCCTAAAAATAGCTAAAAAACACACAATTTTTTTAAATATTTTTATGTTAAAATCGCTACTTTTAGTAGCAAACAAAAATTTTAAATTTTTTTTTTAATATTTAAAAAAAAATTAGATTTTTTTTTTTATTTTTTTAGGTTTTTTGGGGGTTTAGTTTTTAGCATTTTAGCTTGGGTGGGGGGGGGGGGGGGGGAGGGGGGTTTAGGTTTTTGGTGGGGAAGGGGGGGGGGGGGTTAGGTTTTTGGGGGGTTTTAGTTTTTAGCATTTAGCTTGGGGGGTGGGGGGTTTAGGTTTTTTTTTGGGGGGGGTGGGGGTTAGGTTTTTTTAGCTATTTTAGGTTGTGTTCACATTGGTTCTCGCGGTTCTCGCAATAAAGGTGGTTCTCGCATGAACCTTACCCTATATATATATATATATATATATTAGTGTTATTAATTTATCAAGTAATAAGTTACTTTTTATTTTTATTTTTTTGTCAATTTATATCATATCTTTGACTAATTTATATTGTTATGTTCTTTTAGTTTTCATGATGAAACCGGTGCTGTTATCTCGGTTCTTCAGTACTTTCGTGATAAATACAATGTTCCTATTTGTGGTCCAGTGCAGAAAAATGCGGTTTCTGTATCGGTTATTCAGATCTCTATTCGGTTATCTTTCAAAACTGCAATACTCGAATGTACAGAAAATCCCGAAGAAGTTTAACAGATATCATCGGAAGCAAATCCTGTTGAACAACAATGTCATGTTAATTGTTTCAGATGACATGCTTGGTAACAAAGAGGAACACTTTCTTCTTTTGTTTTTCGATCTTTGTTAGTTGTTAATATTTTATTTTTTTATCTACTTTTAGAAAGGTTTGAGAGAGAATGTTGTAGTCAAATTACAGTTAGTCTTAAATGGTACAAAAATGTGATGATACCAAAAGAAGCACTTTGGACACTGTTGGGTTATCATCTTTCAACCCCATGTTGATAAGTGTGTGTTTATTTTGATTTAATGCTTCAGTTTACTTGAATCTTTGTGTGTTGCAATTCAGTTAAGACCGACACGGGTAAGATCATGCCACTGGATGTCAAAGGCTCAGACACTATTGGCAGCGTCAAGCTCAAAATACAGGCTAAGGAACATATCCCCTTTGACCAACAAGAGCTGATCTTCAACGAGAGAAATCAAGTGTTTGTCTATTCAATTGAGAGAAATCATTGCATTACATCCCCGTTGAAAAACATAATCGGTTATTTTTTTTAGGGAAAATGGGGTTGAAAGATGATAACCCAACAGTGGAGGATCTCATTCTACAGCTTCGATAAATTCAAGGGTATTCTCAAATAATGTTTCCTAGATGTTTGAAGACCAACAAATGTCCAAAGTGCTGCTTCTTCGTTCACCTGACCAGGCGATGAAGAACCCCTAAAACGGAACATAATCCCAGATTGTCTAGAGAAGCGCTTTTATCATGTGTCATATGAAACAAGTGTCTGACTTGGACAACGGTATCTCAACGAAAGGAATTCTAAAAAGGAAAAGAGACACAACTCGTGTAGTTGCAAAAAGCATAATCACAGTCCTTTTCCTTCAATTTCCAGAACATTCTCCACAAACTATAACAAATTCCTTTTCCTTCAATTCTGTTGATGTGTCATCTTTGGAGTTAGTAGGATTTCTAAAGGGTCGTATTATTGGCACACCTTGGGGGATTAAATCGTCACCCTCAATACGCGACGGAGAAACTGTTGGAATTTGTGGATTTCGGTTGGTTCAGAAACTTAACAAGAGAAGCAACTAAAAAAGCGGTGAACGGTATTTAACGTACACACCGAATTCGAAGATCCTTGCATTAGACACAATTTGTTGGAATTTGTGGATTTCGGTTGGTTCAGATCTCTATTCGGTCATCTTTCCTCTCAATTGAATAGACCGACACTTGCTTCATAGGACTCACTTGAATTGTCTCGGATGTAATAACAGTACATTTTGCATCCGTGCCTGCTTGAATTGCAGAAAGCAAAGGATAACGAAGATGAACATTGGATTTATCACGAAAGTACTGAACAACCAAGATAACAGCTCTGGTTTCATCAGCTGCATTTGGAATAAGAGAGTTGAAAAAACTGCAATTGGAATTGATCTTGGAACAACACACTCTTGTTACCACCGTTTCCGTAGTAAAAAACGGTTGCGGTTTGCACATTCAATAAACGTTGATCGGAACACGCCGCTTAAATCTCAGTTATGTCTCATTGCATTATGACAATACTGACAGGGGTGCTGGTCTTTTCTCCCACTGTGCAAACTTGAAAAATCTCACCATAACACATTGTAGACTGGTGGGCTTGAATGGTTTTAATATATTTCATCTCTATCTAGTCTAATACTTGAAAATGGATATGATCGTGTCAAGATCTTTATCTATCATGTCATCGACCAACTGCTCGAAATCCCTTCCGTTTCTCTGGTTCGCATTTCTCATGTGTCATGCGATTGTCTAAAGAAGCGGTATGTCATCCTTCTTATCTATTTCACAATCAAATCAACTCATAAACAACCAAAACACTACCATAGGTGAACCCTCCAAAAAAAATCGCAGGCTGATACATAAATGTGCATATAATGCATAGAAAAGAGCTCTACAATTTGCATCCACTAACCATACTGTTATTACATCCGAGACGATTCAAGTGAGTCATATGAAGCAAGTGTCTGCCTATTCAATTTAGAGGAATCATTGCATTATATCCCCGTTGAAAACAAGGTTGAAAAGGTTTAGCACCAGCAGGGATCATGTTAAAGGAAGGCTGGTGAAGGTTAGCTGACACTCGCCATTCTCTTGCACCTTCTGCAGACATACATCTCCGAGCAGTCACCGAGAGTGAAAAGACGCTCGTAAAGGTTAGCTGACGCTCCATTGGCTATGAGGCAGTCGCGATCCAAATCTATCGTTGTTAAGCCAAAGCCGGTTGAGGATTACGAGTGTTCTAGACTCATTCAAGGCATGCTTGTTTGTGCGATTTACAGAAATAAGGATGAAAGAATACCACCTCACGAAAAGAGGTTTCATTATCATGGGAAACGAAGAAATTTGATATTGGAAGGTATCGGAGATTTGGATACAACTTCAGGTCATGAAGATGACTCTGCAGTAGTTGATCATGACGACTGTAATAAAACGAAAGTGATTTCGAGCAGTTGGTCGATGAAAAAATGAATTAAATGAATCAATCGAGTATGATACAACTACCACAAATTGGGAATCACATATTCGTGTGTAAGAGCTCGGAAAGATGACCAAATAGAGATCTGAATATCCCCTTGGTAGTTATTACAACATGACACATGATAAAAGCGCTTCTTTAGACAATCTGGGACTATGTTCCATTTTAGGGTTTCCAACTCACAAATAACAATGTCGATAAACGTTGATTGGAACACGCCGCTTAAATCTCAGTTATGTCTCATTGCATTATGACAATACTGACAGGGGTGCTGGTCTTTTTCCCACTGTGCAAACTTGAAAAATATCACCATAACGCGTTGTCTAGAGAAGCGGTTTTCTGATGTGTCTTATAACGTAAACAAGTTCTCTACAGTTTGTGCAAATCAATTTCTGTAACATCACTTCATCAATAATCGAGAGAAACTTCTTCGAGCTAACTGCCGATATCTCATCCTTCTTATCTATTTCACAATCAAATCAACTCATAAACAACCAAAACACTACCATAGGTGAACACTCCAGAAGAAATCGCAGGCTGATACATAAATGTGCATATAATGCATAGAAAAGAGCTCTGCAATTTGCATCCACTAACCATACTGGTATTACATCCGAGACGATTCAAATGAGTCATATGAAGCAAGTGTCTGCCTATTCAATTGAGAGGAATCATTGCATTATATCCCCGTTGAAAACAAGCTTGAAAAGGTTTAGCACCAGCAGGGATCATGTTAAAGGAAGGCTGGTGAAGGTTAGCTGACACTCGCCATTCTCTTGCACCTTCTGCAGACATGCATCTCTGAGCAGTCACCGAGAGTGAAAAGACGCTCGTGAATGTTAGCTGACGATCCATGGGCTATGAGGCCGTCGTGATCCAAATCGATCGTTGTTAAGCCAAAGCCGGTTGAGGATTACGAGTGTTCTAGACTCGTTCAAGGCATGCTTGTTTGTGCGATTTACCTAAATAAGGATGAAAGAAGAACACCTCACGAAAAGAGGTTTCATTATCATGGGAAACGAAGAAATTTGATATTGGAAGGTATCGAAGATTTGGATACAACTTCAAGTCACGAAGATGACTCTGCAGTAGTTGATCATGACGACTGTAATAAAACGAAAGGGATTTCGAGCAGTTAATCAAGTACTGTTTAATATCTAATTGAGACGCACTAAAATAACAACGGTTCTCCAATTCCAGATCAGTAATGTAAGGAGAGGCGTTGAGATAACGGACATCCATCAAGCTCAAAAGGAAAACTTGTGTTTCCCATAGTCACAAACGATTGCGGTTTTTATTTCCCATAGCCACCGTTTCCGTAGTCAAAAAACGGTTCCGGTTTGCTCATTCAATCTTCATTGCTTCATTAAAATTAACAAGGCGGTCTCGGTTGCATATTTTAGGGAGACCTTTAAGTACGGATCCTACAGCTGCATTTGGAACAAGAAGTCCAACAATCCGTTCATTATCTGTTGTTGTCTCAACAATATGACTGCACGCATGAAATTTGACAACTGTGACAGCTTATTAAAAGTAGAAATCACCTCCAATCCTTTCCTGGTCAAATCACACAATATACAGTTTAAACTTATCATGTGTTGCAGTTTGTATTTACCATAGCCACCTCACGAAACGAGGTTTCATTATCATGGGAAACGAAGAAATTTGATCATGACGACTGTAATTGATCATGACGACTGTAATTGATCATGGCGACTGTAATAAAACGAAAGGGATTTCGAGCAGTTGGTCGATAACAAAATGATATTGAAATTTGTGAGCCTTCAAATTAACGACGAAGTTTTCTCCGTCGCTAATTTCTCCATTCACCGTGAAATTGAACAGTTTCTTCATAGACTGAAAAATTCATTAACCATAGGTATTTATATGCACGTTACACATTTAAATAACTCCAAATATTTACTGCTTTTTTTGGTATGCATCGACTGAAAATTCATTTGGTTGGTTTGATAGATGTGTGGATGCTAACATGGTTGAGATCCATGTTGAAGTGGAGTCACCAGATCACCATTTTAGGTTTTTAGAAAACCTGGGACTATGTTCCGTTTTAGGGTTTCTTCATCACCTATAACAATGTCGATAAACGTTGATGGGAACACGCCGCTTAAATCTCAGTTATGTCTCATTGCATTATGATAATACTGACAGGGGTTCTGGTCTTTTCACCACTCTGCAAACTTGAATAGACCGACACTTGCTTCATAGGACTCACTTGAATCGTCTCGGATGTCATAACAGTACGTTTGGCATCCGTGCTTGGTTGAATTGCAGAAAGCATGGTCCGGGTCCTCCACGTAATCCGCCGGATGCGGCTGGTATATAAATGTGGAAATGAACTCGACCGTAAGCTCACGATACGAGTCCTCCAACGTTGTCTGGAACAAGCGCGAAAATGGGAATCCATCCCAATAATATTCCTCGCCCTCGCGTCCTCCCCCACTGTCTCCAAAAGCCCTCAATCAATCCCGACATGCGCACCTATCTCCATGGTGCGCAACTTCTTGCACCTCCAATACCTCCTTGACCCCCTCTGGAAGTCCAAGTAAATGTGACCCTCGAGTGGATCAACGGCAGTCAGGTCATAATCCAAATCATCACCCTCCATCTCCGAATCGTAATCCAGATCGTGCTCCATACCTGTGTGTAAAAAAAAACAATTTAGTAACAAATTTAAAAACAATTTTATGACAAATTTAATATATATACGACGTCTTAGGTATCGACTAAATAAAAAAAATATTATACTTTTATGACGTCTTAGGTTTCGACGCTCGTTAGGGACCTACGCGCCGTACGGACGACGCCGACTAAATGATAAAAAAATTATATTTTAACGACGTTCTAAGTTTCGACGCTCGTTAGGGACCTACGCGCCGTACGGACGACGTCGACTAAATAATAAAAATATTATACTTTTATGACGTCTTAGGTTTCGACGCTCGTTAGGGACCTACGCGCCGTACGGACGACGTCGACTAAATAATAAAAAAAAATATTTTAACGACGTTCTAAGTTTCGACGCTCGTTAGGGACCTGCGCACAGTACGGACGACGTCGACTAAATAATAAAAAAATTATATTTTAACAACGTTCTAAGTTTCGACGCTCGTGTGGGACCTACGCGCCGTACGGACGACGTCGACTAAATAATAAAAAAATATATTTTAACGACGAACTTAGTTTCGACGCTCGTTAGGGACCTACGCGCTGTACGGACGACGTCGACTTAATAATAAAAAAATATATATTTTAACGACGAACTTAGTTTTGATGCTCGTTAGGGACCTACGCGCCTTACGGACGACGTCGACTAAATAATAAAAAAATTATATTTTAACGACGTTCTAAGTTTCGAAGCTCGTTAGGGACCTACGCGTCGTACGAACGACGTCGACTAAATAATAAAAAAAATTATATTTTAACGACGTTCTAAGTTTCGATGCTCGTGTGGGACCTACGCGCCGTACGGACGACGTCGAGTAAATAATAAAAAAATTATATTTTAACGACGAACTTAGTTTCGACGCTCGTTAGGGACCTACGCGCCATACGGACGACGTCGACTTAATAATAAAAAAAAATTATATTTTAACGACGAACTTAGTTTTGACGCTCGTTAGGGACCTACTCGCCTTACGGACGACGTCGACTAAATAATAAAAAAAAATTATATTTTAACGACGTTCTAAGTTTCGACGCTCGTTAGGGAGCTACGCGCCGTATGGACGACGTCGACTAAATAATAAAAAAACTTATATTTTAACGACGAACTTAGTTTCGACGCTCGTTAGGGACCTACGCGCCGCCTTACGGTTCGACTTCGACTTAATAATAAAAAAAATATATTTTAACGACGAACTTAGTTTCGACACTCGTTAGGGACCTACACGCCTTACGGACGACGTCGACTAAATAATAAAAAAAATATATTTTAACGACGTTCTAAGTTTCGACGCTCGTTAGGGACCTACGTGCCGTACGGATGACGTCGACTAAATAATAAAAAACTTATATTTTAACGACGTTCTAAGTTTCAACCCACGTTAGGGACCTACGCGCCTTACGGTTCGACTTCGACTAAATAACAAAGTTATTATTTTTTTAAAACAGAAAACTGGTTTTCTGTATTTTTTTTTTATAAAAACTGTATTATGTTTTTTTTTATAAAAACTGTTTTTCTGATTAAAAAAAAAACAGTTTACTGTTTTAAATATAAAAAAAAAAGAGTTCTCTGTTTAAAAAAACAAAACAATTTTTTGTTAAAAAAAACACTTTTCTGTTTTAAAATTTAAAATATAATAGTCGAACCGAAACCGTTAGGCGCGTAGGTCCCATGTCCGTTATCGAAACTAAGTTCGTACGCGGGTTACAGATTCGACGGACGTGCGTCATGGACGTTAGGGCTGTTCATAACGCTCGCGACTCGTCGCTCGCTCGAAAGAAGATCAAGAAAAACTAGGTAAAAAAAACTAAATTTGAGATGACGTGAACCAAAAGAACTAATTTTGTAACCAAGCCCAGCTAGAGCTAAGCTCGGCTCGGCCCATGGCTCGGCTCGTTGGCTCGTTCTTAGGCTCGTTTAACTTCGACATAAAGGTCGAGCCAAGTTTAACCGCCTGAATTAATTTCGAGCTTGAGCTCAACCCCAAACTGGCTTGACTCGGCTTGATTCATTTACAGCCTAATGGACGTACGCGGGTTACTAACCTACAAACCAGCTAATCAACTCAAATCAAGTGATCCGCAACCCAAACCGGGGGCAAAACGCCGCGCTTTGGGCTTAGCCGGGCGCTTCGCCCTGTCTGTTCAACCCAAACATAATCCCAGCTAATCCCGACCCAAATCAACAATCAAGACTCGAAATTTTTAGAAATTATTGATGTCTAAATGATTGGGGACTAGTAATGTAACCTTTTAGAAGTCGAATCGATGAAAATGGTCTTGAAACGAGCTCCAACGACGTCCACTGTGTGTTTTCGAACCTTTGTGTGTGTTTTTTGTGTTTGGTTGAGTTTGGGCAAAGCTGCACGCTTTGTGTCTTTTAAGTTCAATTCGAAGCGCCCCGCTATGGTCAAAGCGGGGAGTTTTGCATTAATATTTTACATATTTGGCCCAGAGGGACCAAAATTGTAAATTTTCAAACTCCAAAGCGCCAAGCTTTGACCAAAGCGGGCCGCTTTGGGTTTTTTTTATTTTTTAAAATCACTTTAATTCAAAACCGCACCTGAGACTGTCGTGACGTGTCGTGTTTTGCCACCATAATTCATAATACGAAATTTATGGTCTATACGACACGTTCCAGGTAACTTCGGTCATACCTGTGGTCGTATTACATGATTTCGGGCTATTGTGTTTTGATTTCACTTGTAGATCAATTTGCCGTGTTGTATGTATACATGTTCTACCGGATCAGCATTCGATGCTTTTTGTCAGTGTACTTCGTATTATGAGTTATAGTGGCAAAATACGACACGCTACGACGGTAGTAGGCGCGTTTTTGAACTAAAATGATTTTTAAAAAAATAAAAAAACCCAAAACGCCAAGCTTTGACCATAGCAGGCCGTTTAGGGTTTTTTTTATTTTTTTAAAAATCATTTTAATTCAAAAACGCGCATACGAACTTCGTAGCGTGTCGTATTTTGCCACCATAATTCATAATGCTTAGTTTATGGTCTATATGACACGTTCTGGGTACCTTCGGTCATACCTGTGGCCGTATTACATGATTTCGGTCATACACGTTTTTTAAAAATCAGTTTAATTGAATCGCAAACAAAACCAAATACGATCAGGTATCAGAGTGTCACCGCCCCCGCCCCGGTTTGACCCGGTCCAGGAGCCGCGGGACAGGAACCCGTGGTAATTATTAATTGAGTTGACAGCGAAAGATTTAACAGGATCTTAAAACTTGAAATGCCCGATTATTTTATTTCATAATTCGGGATAAACCCCCGTAATTTACAATAGAGGAATTTTCTTAGGAAATTCCCTGGTTTGCAAAACATGTTTATTTATTTAACTGAGCCACTACTTCAAGCTTGTTAGTGCTCCGTAGCACTTTTCCTTGGTTCACAGTAGTCACCTGAAACATGTTTTGAAAATATTTTGTCAGTGGGGAAATACTGGTGAATCATTCATTTTTGCAAAAAATGACACATAGTTATAAATTACAGCATAAGAGCGATTACAATGGCTTTTATCTTATTTTTATCTGGCGCCGTGTCACCTCCTGGTGACGATGGTCATACCACTATTGGGTCTTTCCCCAAGTAGTGATGATTATCACTGTTAGGATTTATTAGCCTAACTGTGAGAAATTAGTAATGTGCACAATACCCCACTAGCCAGTGATTCAAGATAACCATGACTTAATCCCTGTAATTATAGCTTTTTGAAAATAATTGGAGTATTGTAAAATACTTTTGATAAAAGAGAATGACTCACATTGCAGATTTAAACGGGCAGAGTTTAGCCTACTGATTAGCCTTGTAACCTAATTTAAACAACAATGCACACGAACTAGGTCAGTAACTAATACAACATTTACTATAACTCACGAGATTAAAACCCTCACAACGAATGACAAAGTGCGATACTTAAGCATCCATCGAATTCACGACGAATGACAAAGTATAACCCAAGTTTGAGCAGCACTTAAACATCCATTGGATAGTTTCAATCGATCGGACATTGAATCGTAGCAGCGATCGAGTTAATACCCTGTATCGTAGCAGCGTTTCACTACTGTGAATATGATTTTCGACTTTTGAGCAGTATAACTTCGTTTTTGAGAATTGTTTTCGACACCATTGAACTGCTCATGGCCATCCTATTTATAGCTGAAAAATGGGTCTCACGCGGCCCGCGTGAGCCCATGCTTGATCCTTACGCGGGCCGCGTGGCCACCTAGTCTACGTGTAGGGTTGCTGGGTCATCAGTAGGTCTGCCAGGTGGATGCCACGTGGATTGGAAAGGCTTATCCGGTCAACACCACATTGACGCGGCCCGCGTCAACTTAAGTTTGACCTTTACGTGGCCCGCCTGAAGACCAGATTTCTTGTTTTCTTGGTTTTTCATGCACAGTAGGTTTTCAGGGGTCCGGGTTTTCGCTTATGGGTCGGTTTGGGATATTTTGAAGGTCCTTACATCCTCCCCACCTTATTTAAAATCTCATCCTCGAGATTTAATAGAATAAGTGAGGATACTTTCGCTTCATCTCCGATTCCAGCTCCCAGGTGTATTCAGGTCCTCGTTTCGAATCCCACTGGACTTTGACTAGTACCAGTCTTTTGTGTTTGAGAAACTTGATCTTTCTGTCTTCTATTTGAAGTGGTTTCTCTATGAACTTTAACTTTTCATTTACCTCTACATCTTGAAGAGGTACTACCAAAGATTCGTCAGATAAACACTTTTTGAGGTTGGATACATGAAATACGTCATGTACTCCAGCTAATTCTTCTGGTAGTTGTAAGCGATAGGCAACTGGTCCTATACGTTGAATTATTGGAAAGGGTCCTATGTATCTTGGACTTAGCTTTCCTTTCTTACCGAATCGAGCTACTCCTTTCCAAGGAGAAACTTTCAAGAGTACCCTGTCTTCAACTTCAAACTCTAGTGGCTTGCGTCGATTATCTGCATAACTCTTCTAGCGATCTCTAGCCGTCTTTAGTCTTTCCTTGATTTGAGTGATCTTGTCGGTGGTCTCTTTCACAATTTCTGGACCTGATAATTGACTTTCTCCTATCTCTGCCCAGCAGACTGGAGTTCTGCATTTTCGTCCATATAGTGCTTCGAATGGGGCAACTTCTATGCTTGCATGATAACTATTATTATAGGAGAATTCAATTAAGGGTAGGTGGTCATCCCAATTCCCACCAAAATCTATCACACATGCTCTAAGCATGTCTTCCAGAGTTTGGATTGTCCTTTCACTTTGTCCGTCTGTCTGTGGGTGATATGCAGTGCTTAAATTTAGTCGGGTTCCCATTGCTTCCTGGAAACTTGTCCAAAAATAGGAAGTAAAACGACTATCCCTATCCGATACAATGGAGAGTGGAACTCCATGTAAGGATACGACTTCATCTACATACAACTTTGCTAACCTTTCCATGCTAAAGGTTTCTTTCATGGGTAGAAAGTGAGCTGATTTGGTTAATCTATCCATAATTACCCAAATTGTGTCATTACCTTTTCTGGTTTTGGGTAACTTAGTAACAAAGTCCATAGTTATAAGTTCCCATTTCCATACTGGCATTTCTAATTGTTGTAGTAGACCTGAAGGTTTCTGGTGTTCTGCCTTAACTTGTGAACAAGTAAGACACTTAGAAACGTATCTAGCTATATCCTTTTTCATTCCTTTCCACCAGAAGTTATTTCTTAAATCTTGGTACATTTTATTATTTCCCGGGTACATGGTATATCTAGATTTATGGGCTTCCTCTAAAATCTTATTTCTTAATTCTCCTTGCTTAGGTACCCAAATCCTTTTCTTGTGGAATCTCCAAATTCCATTATTTCCTTGCTCTAATTCCTTCACTCGTCCTTTCATTCCTTCAGCATCATCCTTGATTGCTGTTTTTTGAATATTTTTCAGTTGTTCCATTAAATCTAACTGTAGATTTAATCTAAGAGTGCGAACTCGCTTTTGCTTTTCATGATACTTACGACTTAAGGCATCTGCAACTACGTTTGCCTTTCCTTCGTGATATTGAATATCACAGTCGTACTCACTTAGAATCTCCATCCACCTTCTTTGCCTCATGTTTAATTCTTTTTGCCCAAATATGTATCTTAAGCTCTTATGATCTGTATAAATAGTAAACTTACTTCCATACAGATAATGTCTCCAAATCTTAAAGGCAAAAATTATGGCTCCTAATTCTAAGTCATGAGTCGTATAAGTTTCTTCGTGCTTTTTCAATTGCCTTGAGGCATACGCAATTACTTTATTGCATTGCATTAGCACACATCCTAATCCTAGCTTAGAAGTATCGCAGTAAACCTCGAAATCTCCTGTTCCTTCTGGCAAGGCTAGAATTGGGGCGTTTGTTAGCTTTTGCTTTAAAATCCTAAAGGCCTCTTCCTGTCTGGGTCCCCATTCAAACTTAACTGATTTACAGGTTAGCTTAGTTAATGGTACAACTATTTTGGAAAAATCTTTAATAAAGCGTCTATAGTAACCAGCTAACCCTAGAAAACTTCTAATTTCCATAGCTGTTTGTGGGACCTTCCACTTGGTAATTGCTTCTATCTTGGCAGGATCTACATGAATGCCTTCGTGATTTACCATGTGTCCTAAAAATTGTACTTCTTGCAGCCAAAATTCACACTTCGAGAATTTGGCATAAAGCTTCTCATTTCTTAACAAAGTTTAGAGTGCATGCAGGTGCTGACAATGTTCTTCCGGACTTTTGGAATAAATAAGTATATCGTCGATGAAGACAATTACGAATTTATCCAAGTACGGTTTACAGATTCTATTCATCATGTCCATAAATGCTGCAGGAGCATTTGTTAACCCAAAGGGCATGACTGTAAACTCGTAATGACCATACCTAGTTCTGAAAGCAGTTTTAGGTATGTCTTCTTTTTGTACTTTCAATTGATGGTATCCGGAGCGCAAATCGATCTTAGAAAAGTATCTAGCTCCTTGAAGTTGGTCGAAAAGATCATCAATCCTAGGTAATGGGTATCGATTCTTAATTGTAACCTTATTCAATTCCCTATAATCCATACAAATTCTCATTGACCCATCTTTCTTTTTCACAAACAACACTGGAGCTCCCCACGGGGATGAACTAGGTTGTATAAATCCTTTACTTAGTAATTCATCTAATTGCTTTTTCAATTCTAGCATTTCGGTGGGTGCTAACCGATAAGGTGCCTTGGCTTTCGGTGTAGTTCCAGGAATTAGATGAATTCTAAATTCGACTTCCCTATTGGGTGGTAATCCAGGTAGTTCTTCCGGAAAGACATCCGGGTATTCTGCCACTACCGGAATTTCTTTAAGTTCCTTACCTTTTGTGTTAATGATTACTGAAATCATATACACCACCTCTTGTTTTCTTGAATAACTGGCCAACTTCATTACTGAAATGAATTTCAGTGGCTTTCGTGGCTGATCTCCTGTAATCACCACTAATTCTCCTGTGGGTGTATGAATTTCTATGGAATTTTTATCACATAGAATTCGAGCATGGTTGACTACTAACCAATCCATTCCTAATACTATATCGAATTCGGCTAATTTCATAGGTAACAGGTTTGCAGAAAATTTATGGCCTAGAAGTTCTATATTTCCTTCTCGCAAAACCTTATCTATTTTAACCGAACTCCCATCTGCCGTTTCGACTGTAAAAATCTGCCTAAGGGTGGTTAAGGGTAAATTAAGTGCTTGGCAAAATGAAGTATTTATAAAACTTTGGTTTGCACCAGAGTCAAATAATACTTTTGCGTAGATGTTGTGAACTAGGAACGTACTAGCAATCACGTCAGGGATTAGCTCTGCTTCCTGAGTAGTCAACTGGAAGGCTCTTACATTTTTCTTGGTATTTCCTTCTGCAGGTTTGGCTTTGTTATCAGCTGGTTTGACCAATTTCGGGCAGTCTGGCCTGAAATGTCCAGCTTCTCCACAGTTGTAACAGATTGTGGATTTCTTCTTCCTGCAATCTTCCTCTTGATGTCCTGGAATTTTGCAGAAATTGCAATACCCTTTGCATCTTCCAAAATGCTTTCTTTTGCAGGTCTTGCAAAATGGAACAGTGGAAGATTGCCCGGTTCCCTTTTTCTTGAAATTGTTACTGTTACCCATACGGAATCCCTGGGTAATCTTTTGGGCCACTTCCCTCTTTCTATTTTCTTCTCGCGTACTCACTAGTCCGTCCGTTAGGGTGTTAGCTAATTCCACAACATCGTCAATAGTGCGAGGTCTCGCAACTTTAACGATATCACGGATTTCGCCAATTAAACCCCAAATATAGCGGGAGATAAGTATTGGTTCTGGCGAAGCCAGGGTTGGTACTACTCTAGCATACTCGAAGAATGTCGAAGTATACCCTCGACAGTTTACATCTACCATCCGGTGGTTCAAGAATTTATTTGCCATTTGTTCCTTTTCATACTCGGGACAGAATTTTCTTTCCACCAGTCGCTTAAATTCTTCCCAACTCATGGCATAGACTACATCGCTTCCCTTAGCTTGAAGTACCGTATTCCACCATTCTAGCGCCCCATCTTTAAAAAGATGCGACGCGTACATGACCTTGTCTTCCTCAGCACATTTACTTATTTTAATCACCGCCTCGGTTTTCTCTAACCACCGTAGTGCAGCAGTCGCCCCTTCGTTGCCTGCAAATTCAACCGGTTTACAGGCAAGAAATTCCTTGTAAGTGCAACCAGGCGTTGCAGCTTTCATTTTCTTAAGGAGTGGGGCTTGCCTCCCATCGTTGGCGTTATTAGTATGGTTGCCGCCTCCATTTACACTATTACTAAAATTGTCGCCGTGTGTACGTTTGCTAGGAATAATTTGTTGAGGTTCAACTTGATTTTGTGCAGCAGCAAGGATTGCTGGAATTGCATTGGTTATTCCTTGAGCAACCATATTCTCGATATCTTGCCTATTCAGAAATTGATCTTCATGGTTTTGTTCAGATTGATTAACTTCGTTAACGGGTTCATTACCAGCGTTTTCCATCTGGTAATTAATATATATATATATATATATATATAAGTGATTAGCAAGAAAAATAATTAATAATCAAACATAACAAAACAATTGCACATAATCATATCAATGCATATAGCCAAAATTGTCGATTTCTCGACTTCCATTTTTATATATTATAGTATGCTTCCGTACACACCTGTTATCTTACAAAAGTTTTATTTTTTTAGGTTATTTCACATAATTAAATTTTGATTGTTATATTATTATTAAACACATGCTTCCTCTACTACACACTATTCCATCAGCTGGCATTTTCAATAACGACGTTCCCTCTCGTCGTACTTCCAGGAGATCTGTTCTCCCACCTCTCGGATTCGATTTCCTGCATCGATAAGCTCCTCGCCAAAATGGCGGAGCTCAGCCAGGTTCTCATTGCTCATCGGTGGGTTTGGTGCAGGCTCGGGGTCAAACTGAGGGATAAAAGTCTAAGGGTGGTTTAAAAGATTCTGGAATTTCCAATCGTTGGTCCACCATTCTTCCATTTCTCCTAAAGGTCGGGTATTGACAAGGGGATATGGGATGGCTGGTTCCAAATTCACTGGGAGTTGGGTTTCGGCAGGATAAGTGAAAAGGTTTTCATTAACAGGTTTGAGGATATCCCAACTTGCTAGTATGCAATCTAGCTCTTCCTGCAATGGCATTTCCTCGGCTTGCTTGGAGCTTTCTCCAATCTCTATTTCTTTTCCTTTATCCATTGGGTCCTCTGTCTTGGCAACTTTCCTAGTTATTGGTTTCCTTCTGCGCACACGCCTCCAACCCACGATTCTTCTTCTTTTCTTTGGCTTGGGTTTCTCCGGAGACTGGGCTTGAAACTCCATAGGTTCCTCAACATCGGCACAATACCCAGTAAAGTCTTTGGATACTTCCACATTAACAGACTAGAGATTGAGATTCTGAAGAGCTTCAGACAACTCATTCATGCTGTTTAGCAGATATGAAGAAAAACACAAAATTCTAGGTTAAAATTTTGTAAATTGAATAATCACAGAAAGAAATCTAATATTTATACAAATAGATTGATTAAAACAAAATATTACGATTTATATATATATATATATATATATATATATATATATATTACAAAAAACAATTGAAATTTAAAAACATAATAGGGGATAATTTATTTTAATCTATCTTTTCTTACTAAGTTGTTTATTTAATGGGCAAAGTTTCTGGCGTATAGATGATATAGGTGCTGGTACTAGTTTGGCAATTTAACTATAAGTTAGCATTTACTGCTGTAGTAGCTAACATATAGAGATCTGCCCATTGTTTGTCTAATTCATCTTCCCATGGTGGGTTATTGCCTATATCCTGAGTTTCCTTATTACTCATCACTCCTTTTTGTTGTGACTTCTTTATTTTCTCTTGACTTTTTCTAATAATCCAACTTCTTTTATTAGGGGTAAGTGGTTTCTCAAACTGTGCCTTACGGAAAAATATTCCTTCCTCAGTATCTGCTGAGTATTTTGAGGAATTTGATTGAGATGAAGTTCCCTTATCTTTTGGTGAACTATCTAATTGACGTTAGATGTCCGAAAGTCTTTGCTTACCCATACTGTAACTAACAAGTAGTCAGTTAACAAAACACGTAATCACAAGATGGCAATCAGTAAAATTATTAAGTATTTCTAAATACTTAATTGGCTTAAATCAGTGGCTCTGATACCACCTTTTCATGTCACGGCCCCCGCCCCGGTTTGACCCGGTCCAGGAGCCGCGGGACAGGAACCCGTGGTAATTATTAATTGAGTTGACAGCGGAAGATTTAACATGATCTTAAAACTTGAAATGGCCGATTATTTTATTTCATAATTCGGGATAAACCCCCGTAATTTACAATAGAGGAATTTTCTTAGGAAATTCCCTGGTTTGCAAAACATGTTTATTTATTTAACTGAGCCACTACTTCAAGCTTGTTAGTGCTCCGTAGCACTTTTCCTTGGTTCACAGTAGTCACCTGAAACATGTTTTGAAAATATTTTGTCAGCGGGGAAATACTGGTGAATCATTCATTTTTGCAAAAAATGACACATAGTTATAAATTACAGCATAAGAGCGATTACAATGGCCTTTATCTTATTTTTATCTGGCGCCGTGTCACCTCCTGGTGACGATGGTGATACCACTATTGGGTCTTTCCCTAAGTAGTGATGATTATCACTGTTAGGATTTATTAGCCTAACTGTGAGAAATTAGTAATGTGCACAATACCCCACTAGCCAGTGATTCAAGATAACCACGACTTAATCCCTATAATTATAACTTTTTGAAAATAATTGGAGTATTGTAAAATACTTTTGATAAAAGAGAATGACTCACATTGCAGATTTAAACGGGCAGAGTTTAGCCTACTGATTAGCCTTGTAACCTAATTTAAATAACAATGCACACGAACTAGGTCAGTAACTAATATGTGACACCCCAGGAAAACCAGTGAACGATAAAACTTACCTAGCTTCCTCAGTAACCGCATGCTAAATTTCCGGACGAAATTTCTTTCAAGTTGGGGATAATGTGAAAACTCGAGTTTCCGACTTTCACTTTCGTATTTATTGCACGTTGACTTTGACTGTTTGGTTGTTTGACTTGTTTGACTTGTAACTGTACATGTACGTGTTATAATGAAACGTATTGGATTGTGATTGTTGCATGTATGGGATTGATATTATGACATGAGATTTATTATATTAGAAAAACATAAACTGTTTAACACATGAAAGGACCCGACGAAACAGACTGTTTCGCCATATACATCTCGACGAAACAGAAGTCTGTTTCGCCAAGCCCAAATACGCCGAAGCCCAGTTAAGGGCCCAACCCTGTTACGTGAGTTATATCTCACAAAACTGTTTCATTCGTGAAACTCATCACCACAACCGAAAACCCTAGAGATCTTTCCCTGTGTGACGGCTGTTTGAAGTTCCCGAAGCTTTCCTTAGCGATTAATCCATTATTTTTCTTTCACCTCGGTTAGTGCGTATTAATCAGATGTGATTTCTTAAGTTGCTTACTTGATTGTTATGTGAATACTTGTGATTTTGAAAGGGTGAATCTGAATGAATGATATGGTTATATTATGTGCATGCCGGAAATGATTATATTAACCTGCAAATATTGAATAACGATTTTGATGATGATGAGCACATGACTTGCATAATGTTGTCGGCCATTGTGATTAATTTAATGATGATGATGATCAATGATCATGTATGTTGCTATGCATATTGTGATTTGGATGATGTTTTTGTTACATGACACGTGATTCGGATTGTATCGATAACTGATGAATGAATAGATTATTAGATGATTACCTCACAAGAGTATAGTTGTCAAACCACTTCAAAATCGGTCCAATGATGCTTGGCGGTGGTTGATAGATGTCGGCCACTAGGGCAATTAAGATTCTGTCATATTGCTTTTTATTGCTGAAACTGATATGGGATTCGACGAAACAAAGGCATCGGCGAAACACATTGTTATGACAAAACCGACATGGCGAAACACATTGTGTTTCGCCGAGACTAGTTATGACGAAACAAATCCGCAAAATCAAGAGTGTTTCGCCGAGGGACGTCACGGCGAAACAGGGGTGTTTCGCCGATTGGGTAATTTGCACAGTAACTATTTCTGTTAAAACTTAACTGAGTTAACTTACCATTGTTAGATGCTATGCATGACTTGTATGATCATGAATACATGCAATGTGCTACTTGGTGATTATTGATGCGTTGTCCACTATGATTATATTTACGTGCCAACTTCGTGAATACAAACTGATTATGTATACGTGCGTACCTTAGGACGTGATTGATTAACTGTGAGCACATACTTTAGCATACCGAGCAAACCAAGGTGAGTTCACACTTTTACTAAGGCATGGGATTCCCAGGGTATGGGAATGGGGATTGAAGGAATGAGATTTGAATAGTTACTCGTACTTACACTGTTACTAGACTATCTACCATCGTCCTCAGATGCGCAGGATACATACGTAAAACCTACGTATACTTGTACTCATCACTGTCCTCAGGTTGCGAAGGACACTCACGTAAAACCTACGTGAACTTATACTCACTACTGCCTCGGTTGTGTCAGGCACTTACGTAAAACCTACGTAAACCCCCGCGTACCCCTGTCCTCGGTTGTGAAGGACACTTACGTAAAACCTACGTAAACTTTGTACGTACTACTGTTCTCGGTAAGAAGAACACTTATGGTTACAAATAGTCTAGTGTATATGCAAACATGGGAAGCCCCCACTAATAGAACATACTATCGGCCTAGTAGCGCCATATGTTACGAAACAAACTTACTATTACGAACTTACTTACTGTGAACTCGCTCAACTAGTTGTTGACTCTCTGCTGCATGCCTTGCAGGACCTTAGGTACATATGGAGCTTGCACAGGGAGGAGCAGGTCGTTGTGGGACATGGATCGAGAATGCCATGTTAAATATTTAAACATTTGAACTTATGATTTACATTGGGTTTACATACTTATGCTTCCGCTACACACTTGTTTATGTTTGGTTTTGAAAACACCTATCATATTGACGAATGACTTTTACTATTTACTTATATGTTTAATATGATTGGTGGCTTGATCCTGGTCAGTCACGCCTCCAAGCGGTGGTACTCCGCATGTGGATTTTGGGGGTGTGACAGATTGGTATCAGAGCCATTGGTTATAGAGAACTTGGTTTTAATATGGGGAAAACGTTTTAATTAAAACCAGACTATAACCAGTACAGTGCTCAACGATCCACAACGACGCCTCGCTCCACGTGCAAGACTCAACATCCTAGGTAATATGGTACATGTTTTATTGCCTACTTGCTAGAATTACATAGAACTTTGCTCATGGTATGCTTAGATATACATAACCCTTATTGCTTGAGAATACTTGTGTGCTCACTCTCTTCTGTCATCGCACTATTCGTGAACCTCTCTTACTTATGTTATCTTTGCTATGAAGATCATGGTTGGACGTATTAACATGACACAAGCCCAGTTGACGGCTCTCATTAACGAACAAGTTGCTGCGGCAGTTGCAGCCGCACAAGCAGGAGGTATACCCTGCAGTTGTAACTCATACTAGGATCTTTAGATCCTACATTCCTAAACCAACTCTTGTGTTTAACCTTGTTCTGATTCTTACACAACAGGTCAACCACCTGTTTGCACCTTCAAAACTTTCATGGACTGTCGTCCAACTACATTCAGCGGCACTGAAGGAGCCGTAGGTCTCCTCCACTGGTTTGAGAAACTAGAGTCTGTGTTCGAAATGTGTGAATGCCCTGAGGCACGCAGGGTGAAGTATGCTACCGGTACTCTCGAGGGTTTAGCCCTCACATGGTGGAAAGCTCAGGTCCAAATGCTGGGGTTGGTTGCTGCTAACGCCACCCCATGGAACAACTTCAAAGAGATGATCAAGGAGGAATACTGCAGTCGTGACGACATTCATAAGCTGGAAGTCGAGTTCTTCAACCTCAAGATGACGGGGTCAGAAATTGAGGCGTTTACAAAGAGATCAAATGAGCTTGCATTACTGTGTCCTACTATGGTGGACCCTCCAATTAAGCGTATCGAACTTTATCTTAAGGGTCTAGTGCCAGAGATCCAAAGTCATGTAACTTCAGCAAACCTTGCCACCTACCAGCAGGTTGTTCAGTTGGCTCACCGTCTCACTGATCAGGCGGTGGAGCAGAACAGGTTGCCTAAACGTCTCAGCGCTACTACTACCGCTACCACTTCAGCTACTCCTGCTACTCCTAGTGATAACAAGAGAAAATGGGAGGGGGATTCCAGCAAAGGTTCAGCTTCAGTTCAGTCCCAAGTTCAGCAGCGAAAGACTGACAACTATCAGAGCCCTAGTCAGCAATCTTCGGGCAATCACAGGCAGGGTGGTTATCGAGGGAACCTCCCAAGGTGCAACAACTGTAACAGACACCACAGTGGCCAGTGCAACAAGGGTCGCTGTCAGAGGTGCCTCAAGATGGGTCATGAGGCCAAGGATTGTAGGAGCCGGCGGCCTGCTAATCAGAATCAGCAGCAGCAGCAAACACCGCAGAATCAGCAACAGGGCAACAAAGGATGTTTTCATTGTGGCGCTGAAGGTCACTTCAAAAGACACTGCCCCCAGTTAAACCGGAACCAGAACAATAACAACAACAACAATAACCAAGGCAACGGAAACAACATTGGGGGAAACAACAACAACAATGGTGCTAGGGGTCGTGCTTTTGTGATTGGTCAGGGTGACGCGAGGAATGATCCCAACGTAGTTATGGGTAAGTTTCTTCTCGACAACTTTTATGTTACTGTATTGTTTGATTGATTCTGGTGCGGATACAAGTTATATGTCTCTAAAAGTTAGTCAAATGCTTAAACGCGTGCCAACACTTTTGAACACCAAACATGTCGTAGAGCTAGCTAACGGTAAAAGTTTAGAGGCCACACACATAGTTCAAGGTTGTAATCTTATCCTCGCTGGTCAGACTTTCTCTATCAATCTCATTCCTATAACGCTGGGTAGTTTCGACATCGTCATTGGTATGGATTGGTTATCCCAACAGCAAGCAGAGATCTTATGCAAGGAGAAGATCATTCGTATTCCTCGTTCTGGCAAAGAACCTCTCGAAGTTCAAGGCGACAAGAGTGGTGTCGTGAGTGGCATCATATCCTTCTTGAAGGCTCAGAAGTGTTTACGTAAGGGCCACACAGCTGTTTTAGCACTCGTTACAGATACATCGAAGAAAGAGAAGAAGATTGAGGATATTCCAGTGGTACGCGATTTTCCTCAAGTGTTTCCTGAGGAGTTACCTGGGTTACCGCCTCATCGTCAGGTCGAATTTCAGATCGAGCTAGCTCCAGGAGCAGCACCCATAGCTCGAGCACCTTATCGCTTAGCTCCAACTGAACTGGAAGAATTGTCTAAGCAATTGCAAGAACTCTTGGAAAAGGGTTTCATACGTCCTAGCTCTTCGCCCTGGGGAGCTCCAGTATTATTTGTGAAGAAGAAGGACGGTACCTTCCGCATGTGCATAGATTATCGCGAACTGAACAAGGTGACTGTGAAGAATCGATATCCTCTTCCACGCATCGACGACTTATTCGACCAGTTGCAAGGGTCGAGCTATTACTCGAAGATTGATCTAAGGCCAGGGTATCACCAACTGAGAGTCCGAGATGAGGACGTCTCCAAAACAGCATTCAGAACTCGCTACGGCCACTACGAGTTTATGGTCATGCCATTCGGATTAACGAACGCGCCTGCGGTTTTCATGGATCTTATGAACAGGGTGTGCAAACCTTATCTTGACAAGTTCGTCATTGTTTTCATCGACGACATCCTGATCTATTCGAAGAGTCAGGAGGAACACGAGCAGCACTTACGACTTATCTTGGAACTCCTTCGAACGGAACAGTTGTACGCTAAGTTTTCAAAATGTGACTTCTGGCTTCGTGAAGTCCACTTCTTAGGCCACGTGGTAAACAAGGATGGGATTCATGTTGATCCATCCAAGGTAGATTCGATCAAGAACTGGCCTGCACCTTGCACACCAACAGAAATACGCCAATTCTTGGGTTTGGCGGGTTATTACAGACGGTTCATCAAAGACTTCTCGAAGATTGCACAGCCGCTTACACTACTAACGCAGAAAGGTGTTGTTTATCGTTGGGGTAATACACAGGAAACAGCGTTTCAGCACTTAAAGGATAGACTTTGTAGCGCACCTATCCTCTCATTGCCTGAAGGCACGGACGATTTTGTAGTCTACTACGACGCATCCATCCAAGGTCTTGGATGTGTGTTGATGCAACGGGATAAAGTCATTGCTTATGCTTCGCGCCAACTTAAGATTCACGAACGGAATTACACCACACATGATTTAGAGTTGGGAGCTGTTGTCTTTGCGCTCAAGATATGGCGACATTACCTGTATGGCACTAAGTGCACCATCTACACCGATCACAGGAGTCTCGAGCATATTTTCAAACAGAAAGAATTGAACATGCGACAACGTAGATGGGTCGAGCTACTGAACGATTACGAGTGTGCCATAAAGTACCATCCGGGCAAAGCCAATGTGGTGGCCGACGCCCTCAGTCGAAAGGATACTACACCTAGGCGTGTACGAGCATTACAACTCACCATTCAGTCTAGTCTTCCTGCACAGATACGAGATGCTCAGGTAGAAGCATTGAAACCAGAAAACGTCAGGGCTGAAGCTCTGCGCGGCTCAAGGCAACGGTTAGAACAAAAGGCAGACGGCGCCTACTATGTAATAGGGCACATCTGGGTCCCACTCTACGGCAACTTACGCGAGCTTGTAATGGACGAAGCTCATAAGTCTCGCTACTCGGTACATCCTGGTTCGGATAAGATGTACCACGACTTGAAAACTACATATTGGTGGCCTAGCATGAAGGCTCACATAGCCACTTACGTTAGCAAGTGCTTGACTTGTGCGAGAGTTAAAGCGGAATATCAGAAACCATCAGGCCCACTCCAACAACCTGAGATACCACAATGGAAATGGGAACAAATTTCCATGGATTTTGTTACTGGCTTACCTAGATCTCAGCGCGGAAATGATACTATTTGGGTGATTGTGGATCGACTCACAAAGTCTGCTCACTTCTTGGCTATCAAGGAAACGGATAAGTTCTCCACTTTAGCAGACGTATACCTTAGGGAAGTCGTCTCGAGGCACGGGGTGCCCACTTCTATTATCTCTGATCGTGATGCACGTTTTACTTCAGAACTGTGGCAAGCAATGCACAAATCTTTTGGCTCTCGTTTAGACATGAGCACAGCTTATCATCCTCAGACAGATGGGCAGTCTGAGCGCACTATTCAAACTCTAGAAGACATGCTTCGGGCGTGCGTAATTGACTTTGGCAATGGCTGGGAAAAACATCTGCCACTTGTGGAATTTTCGTACAATAACAGCTACCACACCAGCATTAAAGCTGCTCCATTCGAGGCATTGTACGGACGTAAATGCCGGTCACCTCTTTGTTGGGCAGAGGTGGGTGATAGTCAGATCACAGGTCCAGAAATGGTAGTTGATACTACTGAAAAGATTGCTCAAATACGACAACGCATGGCGGCAGCTCGTGACCGTCAGAAAGCATACGCCGATAAAGACAGGAAACCACTCGAATTCCAGGTTGGGGATCGAGTGCTACTCAAAGTTTCACCCTGGAAGGGTGTTGTTCGTTTTGGCAAACGCGGCAAACTTAATCCCCGATACGTCCGACCTTTCGAAGTCATAGAGAAAATAGGCAAAGTGGCCTACAGATTGAACTTACCAGCTGAACTCAGTGCAGTTCACAACGTCTTTCACGTGTCGAATCTGAAGAAGTGTCTGTCAGATGAGACCCTCATAGTTCCTTTGAAGGAGCTCACTATCGACGAACAGTTACATTTCGTCGAGGAACCAGTTGAAATCACGGACCGGGATGTTAAGGTCCTCAAGAACACGAGAATCCCTCTTGTACGAGTTCGTTGGAACTCCCGTCGCGGCCCAGAGTTCACCTGGGAGCGTGAAGATCAAATGAAACTCAAGTATCCCCAGTTATTCGGAACCAATGCAACTACTACTGAGGCTGAAGCAACTACTGCAGAATTTCGGGACGAAATTCCAAATCAACGGGGGGATGATGTGACACCCCAGGAAAACCAGTGAACGATAAAACTTACCTAGCTTCCTCAGTAACCGCATGCTAAATTTCGGGACGAAATTTCTTTCAAGTTGGGGATAATGTGACAACTCGAGTTTCCGACTTTCACTTTCGTATTTATTGCACGTTGACTTTGACTGTTTGGTTGTTTGACTTGTTTGACTTGTAACTGTACATGTACGTGTTATAATGAAACGTATTGGATTGTGATTGTTGCATGTATGGGATTGATATTATGACATGAGATTTATTATATTAGAAAAACATAAACTGTTTAACACATGAAAGGACCCGACGAAACAGACTGTTTCGCCATATACATCTCGACTAAACAGAAGTCTGTTTCGCCAAGCCCAAATACGCCGAAGCCCAGTTAAGGGCCCAACCCTGTTACGTGAGTTATATCTCACAAAACTGTTTCATTCGTGAAACTCATCACCACAACCGAAAACCCTAGAGATCTTTCCCTGTGTGACGGCTGTTTGAAGTTCCCGAAGCTTTCCTTAGCGATTAATCCATTATTTTTCTTTCACCTCGGTTAGTGCGTAATAATCAGATGTGATTTCTTAAGTTGCTTACTTGATTGTTATGTGAATACTTGTGATTTTGAAAGGGTGAATCTGAATGAATGATATGGTTATATTATGTGCATGCCGGAAATGATTATATTAACCTGCAAATATTGAATAACGATTTTGATGATGATGAGCACATGACTTGCATAATGTTGTCGGCCATTGTGATTAATTTAATGATGATGATGATCAATGATCATGTATGTTGCTATGCATATTGTGATTTGGATGATGTTTTTGTTACATGACACGTGATTCGGATTGTATCGATAACTGATGAATGAATAGATTATTAGATGATTACCTCACAAGAGTATAGTTGTCAAACCACTTCAAAATCGGTCCAATGATGCTTGGCGGTGGTTGATAGATGTCGGCCACTAGGGCAATTAAGATTCTGTCATATTGCTTTTTATTGCTGAAACTGATATGGGATTCGACGAAACAAAGGCATCGGCGAAACACATTGTTATGACAAAACCGACATGGCGAAACACATTGTGTTTCGCCGAGACTAGTTATGACGAAACAAATCCGCAAAATCAAGAGTGTTTCGCCGAGGGACGTCACGGCGAAACAGGGGTGTTTCGCCGATTGGGTAATTTGCACAGTAACTATTTCTGTTAAAACTTAACTGAGTTAACTTACCGCTGTTAGATGCTATGCATGACTTGTATGATCATGAATACATGCAATGTGCTACTTGGTGATTATTGATGCGTTGTCCACTATGATTATATTTACGTGCCAACTTCGTGAATACAAACTGATTATGTATACGTGCGTACCTTAGGACGTGATTGATTAACTGTGAGCACATACTTTAGCATACCGAGCAAACCAAGGTGAGTTCACACTTTTACTAAGGCATGGGATTCCCAGGGTATGGGAATGGGGATTGAAGGAATGAGATTTGAATAGTTACTCGTACTTACACTGTTACTAGACTATCTACCATCGTCCTCGGATGCGCAGGATACATACGTAAAACCTACGTATACTTGTACTCATCACTGTCCTCAGGTTGCGAAGGACACTCACGTAAAACCTACGTGAACTTATACTCACTACTGCCTCGGTTGTGTCAGGCACTTACGTAAAACCTACGTAAACCCCCGCATACCCCTGTCCTCGGTTGTGAAGGACACTTACGTAAAACCTACGTAAACTTTGTACGTACTACTGTTCTCGGTAAGAAGAACACTTATGGTTACAAATAGTCTAGTGTATATGCAAACATGGGAAGCCCCCACTAATAGAACATACTATCGGCCTAGTAGCGCCATATGTTACGAAACAAACTTACTATTACGAACTTACTTACTGTGAACTCGCTCAACTAGTTGTTGACTCTCTGCTGCATGCCTTGCAGGACCTTAGGTACATATGGAGCTTGCACAGGGAGGAGCAGGTCGTTGTGGGACATGGATCGAGAATGCCATGTTAAATATTTAAACATTTGAACTTATGATTTACATTGGGTTTACATACTTATGCTTCCGCTACACACTTGTTTATGTTTGGTTTTGAAAACACCTATCATATTGACGAATGACTTTTACTATTTACTTATATGTTTAATATGATTGGTGGCTTGATCCTGGTCAGTCACGCCTCCAAGCGGTGGTACTCCGCATGTGGATTTTGGGGGTGTGACATAATACAACATTTACGATAACTCACGAGATTAAAACCCTCACAACGAATGACAAAGTGCGATACTTAAACATCCATCGAATTCACGACGAATGACAAAGTATAACCCAAGTTTGAGCAGCACTTAAACATCCATTGGATAGTTTCAATCGATCGGACATTAAATCGTAGCAGCGATCGAGTTAATACCCTGTATCGTAGCAGCGTTTCACTACTGTGAATATGATTTTTGACTTTTGAGCAGTATAACTTCGTTTTTGAGAATTGTTTTCGACACCATTGAACTGCTCATGGCCTATCCTATTTATAGCTGAAAATTGGGTCTCACGCGGCCCGCGTGAGCCCATTCTTGATCCTTACGCGGCCCGTGTGGCCACCTTGTCTACGTGTAGGGTTGCTGGGTCATCAGTAGGTCTACCAGGTGGATGCCACGTGGATCGGAAACGCTTATCCGGTCAACACCACATTGACGCGGCCCGCGTCAACTTAAGCTTGACCTTTACGCGGCCCGCCTGAAGACCAGATTTCTTGTTTTCTTGGTTTTTCATGCATAGTAGGTTTTCAGGGGTCCGGGTTTTCGCTTATGGGTCGGTTTGGGATATTTTAAAGGTCCTTACACAGAGAACGTGTACTTCAAACAAACCCTACACTTACCCCCCTCTTCCACATTCACACGCTTCTCATTTTTCTTCCTCTGGTCATACAACTCAGGAAACCGCTCTCTTAATCCTTCACCGGCGAATGCTTCATCCGAGACCTGGGTGGAGAGGAGGCTGTGGCGAAAGCGGGGCGTTTTGGTTTCCAATTTTACATATTTGGCCCGGAGGGACCAAAAATGTAAATTTTCAAACACCAAAGTGCCAAGCTTTGACCAAACCTTCACATGCTCCTCATTTTTCTTCCTCTGATCATACAACTCAAGAAACCGCTCTCTTAATCCTTCACTGGCGAATGCTTCATCCGAGACCTGGGTGGAGAGGAGGCTATGGCGAAAGCGGGGCGTTTTGGTTTCCAATTTTACATATTTGGCCCGAAGGGACCAAAAATGTAAGTTTTCAAACACCAAAGCGCCAAGCTTTGACCAAATCTTCACACGCTCCTCATTTTTCTTCCTCTGATCATACAACTCAAGAAACCGCTCTCTTAATCCTTCACCGGCGAATGCTTCATCGGAGACCTGGGTGGAGAGGAGGCTGTGGCGAAAGCGGGGCGTTTTGGTTTCCAATTTTACATATTTGGCCCGGAGGGACCAAAAATGTAAATTATCAAACACCAAAGCGCCAAGCTTTGACCAAACCTTCACATGCTCCTCAATTTTCTTCCTCTGATCATACAACTCAAGAAACCGCTCTCTTAATCCTTCACCGGCGAATGCTTCATCCGAGACCTGGGTGGAGAGGAGGCTGTGGCGAAAGCGGGGCGTTTTGGTTTCCAATTTTACATATTTGGCCCAGAGGGACAAAAAATGTAAATTTTCAAACACCAAAGCGCCAAGTGTTAAAAATCATTTTAAAAAAAATAAAAAATCATTTTAATTCAAAAATGCGCCTACGACCTTCGTATTATGAATTATAGTGGCAAAATACGACACGCTTTTAAATTAAAATGATTTAAAAAAAAACACAAAACGCCTAGCTTTGACCATAGCTTGCCGTTTTGGGATTTTTTTTATTTTTTTAAATTGATTTAAAAAAATAAAAAAAAATCCCAAAGCGGCCCGCTTTGGTCAAAGCTTGGCGTTTTGTTTTTTTTTTAATTTTTAAAAAATCATTTTAATTAAAAAACGCGCCTACGACCGTCGTAGCGTGTTGTATTTTGCCACCATAATTCATAATGCTTAGTTTACGGTATATACGACACCTTCCGGGTAACTTCGGTCATACATGTGGTCGTATTACATGATTTCGGGCTATTGTGTTTTGATTTCACTTGTATATCAACGTGCCGTGTTGTGTGTATACACGTCCTACCGGATCAACTACCACAATTTGGGAACCACATATTCGTGTATACACGTCCTACCGGATTAACCATAGGTATTTATATGCACGTAGCACGTTTAAATAACTCCAAATGTTTTCTGCTTTTTTTTTGTCTGCATCGACTGAAAATTCATTTGGTTGGTTTGATAGATGTGTGGATGCTAACATGGTTGAGATCCCTGTTGAAGTGGAGTCACCAGATCACCATTTTAGGGTTTTAGACAACCTGGGACTATGTTCCGTTTTAGGGTTTCTTCATCACCTATAACAATGTCGATAAACGTTGATGGGAACACGCCGCTTAAATCTCAGTTATGTCTCATTGCATTATGACAATACTGACAGGGGTGCTGGTCTTTTCTCCCATTGTGCGAACTTGAAAAATCTCACCATAACACATTGTCTAGAGAAGCGGTTTTATCATGTGTCATATAACGCAAACAAGTTCTCCACAGTTTGTGCGAATCAATTTCTGTAACATCACTTCATCAATAATCGAGAGAAACTTCTTCGAGCTAACTGCCGATATCTCATCCTTCTTATCGATTATTTTTTTCAACGGGGATGTAATGCAATGATTCCTCTCAATGGAATAGAAGCGGTAGGGATAATGTTTTATGGGTGGTGAGTTGTGGTTGAGTTATAGGAGGAGGTTATGAAACACATATATGTTTATGCGAATTTAAAGGACTTGCAAGGAATGCTACCATCTATGCGGGCTTTCCATCCATATATTTATGCGAATTTTCTGGATCCTTTCTAGAACCCTCATTGGATCTGCCTTTTCTCCCTTCACAACCACTTTATGTGTCTTACAATCCGTTTGAATATACTCCACCCCTAATAATAAAGTGAGAGAAATAAGAAACCACACACTAGTGGTGTATGTGAGCTTTTACAGCAACCATATCGATATTCTAGTTATCCTTGCTAGTGGGTATAAGTCTGAGTATATTGTGGTTCGTGAAGGGGTAGGGATAATGTTTTATGGGTGGTGAGTTGTGGTTGATTTATAGGAGGATGTTATGAAACGAATATATGTTTATGCGAATTTAAAGGACTTGCAAGGAATGCTACCATCTATGCGGGCTTTCCATCCATATATTCCGTCCAAGATATGACACATGATAAAAGCGCTTCTCAAGACAATTTGAGATTGTGTTCCGTTTTATTACGGTCGTCATGATCAACTATCCAGAGTGATCTTCGTGACTTGAAGTTGTACCCGTACATCTTCGATATCTTCCATGTAAAAGCTCGGAAAGATGACCGAATAGAGATCTGAATATCCCCTTTGTAGTTGTTACCACATGAAACCTGATAAAAGCGCTTATTTAAACAATCTGGGACTATGTTCCGCATCGTAGACTGGTGGGATTGAATGGTTTTAATATATTTCATCTTGTACTATCTAGTCTAATACTTGAAAATGGATATGATCATGTCAAGATCTTTATCTATCATGTCATCGACCAACTGCTTGAACTCCATTCCGTTTCTCAGGTTCGCATTCGACAGAAGACACCAACTTCCAAAAATCAGGGTCGAAACGCTCCGCTTTGGCCAAAGCGGGGCGTTTAGGGTTCAAACATTTCCACCGTACATAATATAACATCGCATCAAGTCTCATCACCCTTTGTCGGAAAAAAACCCTAAACGCCCCGCTTTGGCCAAAGCGGGGCGGTTCAACTGACATCGTACACCATCACATCACCGTTTGTCTGGAAAACAGGCCAAAACGCCCCGCTTTGGCCAAAGCGGAGCGCTTCGAAAGGGTGTGGAAATAAGGTTTGGGTGTGTGAATAGCATGATCCTTTGAAAATCAGGAGTGTTCAAAATTTGAAATCCAGCTCAACAAGATTTCAGGGTTGTTTGTTTTAAGATGGTTGTTCAACATTGGTGGATTAAATATACTTGTACAATACACTTTAAATGACCTGTGATTTCTATTTACGTTTCTTTAATCACTTGTACACTAATGCAACATCTACTTATATATTTTAATTTGTACGTCAATACTGACCAAGACAACTAATGAAAAGTCGAAAAAAATGAGTAGGTCGTCACGATACCTTTATATTTTGTTAAAACACTATAGTTTATAAGATATGACAAGAATACATAAAAAGATTTATAAGTTTGTTGTAAAGGGGGGTAGTGTAACTAATCATCCATAATTTTATTAAAACCCTAGGGATTTAAGTGTAATAAGTTAAGGGGCTAAAAAATAAATAGTGTTTAAAAGACCAAACTACCCTCATTTTTTGGGTCTTTCTATAAATAAAGGAGGGGGCGAGTTCTTATTTTTTGGGTATCTTAAAATACCACTCTCTCATGCATTATAATATAGTATAGATGAAAGAGAACAAAATTCTCATTTTTATGGTGTAATTTTTTTAAGTATTAACATATCAAAAGGTGATTAACGTTTAAAAATTGTGGGGTAGTTGGTTTAAAATAAAGGGAGAAAAGTGTTATTATTATTTATTTAAATAAATAAACGTTGAGTAAAGTTGAGGGGGTAAAGATGTATGTATTGTTTAAATGATAGATCTACTCAGGGGCGTAGGATGATAGGGGCCCGGGGGCGCCCGACCCCCCGAACTTTTCACGCAGTAGTGTAACGTATGTACTTTTCGTATAGAATTTTTTAAGTATATGCATCCCCCCCCCCCCCCCCGGTTAAAAAAAATATGTATATACGTTTTCGGACCCCGGTTTTATTAAAAAAATATTTATATAGCCCAAATCAGATCTATTCAGTTTCAGCCCAAATCATATTGTTATGTTTTTTATAACACAAAATTAAAAGCCCAATCAATTTATGTGATTTAGGTTGAAATTAGAGGTGAAATTGTTCATTTGTTTGTTAAATAATGTTTACGTTTTAATGTTTGAGAACGTTTTTTATTTGATATTAATGTTTGACCCGACCCGAACATACACCTCGAAACTACGCGATAGAAAACTTTTTTTAGATCCGTTACCTTCCACCCCCCAACTTTTTTTCCAAGCTTCGCCACTGAATCTACTATTGAAAAGTTTTTAACATATGCATTATGTATTGTTGTACCTTAAGCAACTAGTTGTATTGCTTATATTTTAAGATGCTCATGCTTGGTGCATTATAATATAGTATAGATTTAATAGGATGTTGTTGCGAGAGCTATATTAACAACGTAAAAGTAATGTAAAGGTCAAATACAAATGAGTTTTAACATACAAAATACCCTTAACGTAAGAAGTGAAGGAGGGATTTTTTTTTTTTGAAAATTTTTCCATACTACTTAAGAATGACGTTTAATTGCAAAATGTAAAACAAATCGTGATTTTACAGTAGTAGAATAATTATTGTATGGTAATTATAATTACTCTACTAGTGTAAAATCACGATTTTTTTAAATTTAGGACTATAATAGATGTTTAATAAAATGGAAAAAAATTCAAAAAAATAAAATAAAAATAAAATTCCCTCATTCACTTCTTACGTTAAGGGTACTTTGTACGTTAAGACTCATTTGTACAATAACTTAACCCTATAAAAGTAATATTTAATTAGCATAAGACACATTCTGATAAGAAACTTTAGAACATTGGATTGTTATCAAATATAACTCTCATGCTTTAGATGCAATAACAATCTATTCTTCTTTCAAACATTAGTATGTTACAACCAAAATAGGAGAACCATTTCAAAAGGCTAGTTTGGTAGATGAGGAAACACATTTGGTCTATAAGTATAAACTGCACATTTGTTTCCCATACAACGGATTCAGGGAAAATTCCATACCTTGCAATGGTTTTAATTCGTAACATTCAGCCCTCCTTAAGAGAACTCATTTGGTCTATACATTCTACATTTGTTGCCTACACAATTTTTGTGAGACAAAACTTATACCTTACAATAGTTTCACTCGATAACAACGTCATATAAATGATAAACGGGAAATTATCATTACAACCCGTTTGTAGTTTTCTAACTTGAAGCTAGATCCATGCTACTCCTTGAAGAAAAATGACCTCTGTTGATGCATAATGTCTATCGCCTACGTCATCAGTCTATGTCGTGTCATTATATGTAATAGGATAGTTGAAATGTAAAGTTTATGAAGTTTAACCAGTTCGCACGACCTGGGAAGGTCAGGTCGCACGAAGTGGACTTTGTCCAGTTCGTGCGGTCTGGGCATGTTATTTGGTGCGAACTGGTAGGCCTATAAATAGGTTAGTTGAGTTCTTCATTTGCAACTTTCCAGAGAATTTTGCCACGAAGTGTTGTCCGATTCTCTCTGTACGAAAACGTTTATAATCAATGAAGAACATGTTTAAAGTGACTTTCTACTCTTCTACTCTTGTTCTAACACTGATTAACGGTTTCTAGTCTGATTCCGCCTTTCTAGAAACCAGATTTGACTCAGATTGACTCGTATTGGACGAATCCTCGATCCTACAAGTGGTATCAGAGCTCAGGATGAGTCAAATCTGTTGATATCAGTGTTTTGAACGGTTTAGAACCACATACTTCTACTCTTTCTTGGATTTTCAGACGAATTCACGGATAAAATGGACTGAAATTTGGATGTTATGTGTAAAACATCATTTTGAACAATTATACAAAGTTTTCCATAATTCACACTAAAACTGATCCAAAAATGTCAAAAACTTGAAACTAAGTCTTCAAACGAAGTGAAACTGTCCAAATCGTGTGAAAATGATGCTTAAATCGTGTGAAATTGATCAGATCGTTTGAATTTTGCTCAAACCGTTTGAAAAACTTGTCCAGTTCGCACGAAGTGGACCAGACCGTTTGAAAATTTCAAAATTGTATAACTAGATCGCACGGAATGGACCATCTCGCACGACTTGAGTGATCAGTTCGCACGAACTAAAATTTTTTAACTAATATTTGTCACTTCGCACAGCTTGGCAGTCCAGGTCGTTTGAAACAGTTCAGATCGTTTGAAATAGTCAGTTCGTTTGAAAAATCCAGGTCGTCTTAAAGTTCAGATCGTGTGGAAGTCAGTTCGCTTGAAATTGAAAATTTTCAAAACTTAGAAATTTTTCGAAACATTTTTCAAAGTATAAAATTGGACAATCAAGAGTTTTATAATGCATTTTTCGAAGGAGGTATGAGTCCTCAAACTCCAGCAAGTATAGCCCAGAATGTGAATATGGAGAACGAGCTAGGAACCATGCAAAAACCACCGAAACTGCTCAACATTGAAGATTATTTAGGGTGGCAAGATAGATTTCGCACGTGGGTTCAGGCAAATCACCTTGAATGCTGGCTAAAAGTTGAAACGAAATATGTAGTTCCTACGAATGATGCTGGTCTTCCGAAAACACTTAAATTGTTAACTCCGGCTGAACAAGAAAACTTTAAAGCCGAGAAGAAGATGGTTAGTATATTGCAACAGGAAATTAAGGAAGATATTTTGGTACTATTATAGCATCAGAATGACTCGCAATCTATTTGGAACGCTCTTAAACTCAAATTTCTTGGAAGTGCTTCAATGATCAAAAGCAAAAAGGCGCTACTAAATAAAGAATTCGACATTTTTACTGCTATCAGTGGAGAATCAATGAAATAATTGATTGAGAGGTACTGTCACTTGGTACTGGAGATGAAACGTTTGAGTATGGATAAAACAGACGAAGAGTGGGTTGATAAGTTGGTTAACGCACTACCACAAGAAGAGTGGGGTACGTTCTTATTGGTGTTGATAAACAATTTGGAATACGTGGGTTTCAATTTGAGTACGTTTATCGAGAGAATTGAAGGTCAAGAGCTTGAACTTCGGAAGATGAGGAAAATGAAATATGCAAACGTACATCAAGATGTTCAGCTTTATTACAAAGGAAACTCATCTGCCACGTCTGCTCCGAGTCCAAAAATTCAAACGGCATTCAGTGCAGATTCTTCATCGGGAGTACCTCATAGCATGCCTAACAACAATGTTTCACCGTTTCCAAATTACGAACCAAATCCAGGTTCAAAATTTTCAAGAACAGGTTTCTTCTCAAAGTTCTTCAGGTTCGAACAATCAGAGTTATAGTCATGGGATACAGTGCAATATCGCTATTAATATAAAAAAACGGTCAAGATTTTACCGAGACAGCCGCAAAGCAGCATATAGCACTTCTAGCTTCTGTACTTGAGTCTTACGAGAGTCTAGTAGCCGGACGAATTGGTAACCCAGACATGACTAAAGAAGATTACGATCAAATTGATCCCGAGGAACTAGAACTCATCGACATAAAATGGGGTATGGCGAGCATTGTGAGAAGAGCTCAGAGGTTCATGGAAATTACCGGAAGAAGTAGTCTCGTAGGTCCTGATCCTAAACTTGGATTCGACAAATCGAAGGTGACTTGCTTCAAGTGTAAAGAGAAGGGGCACTTCAAACGCGAATGTCCGAACAGAGAAGTTAATAACCACCAGAATCCATTCGCCAACGATTATTACCGATAGGCTATCTATCATAAAAACAGTCAACAACCATTCAATCCACGACCTCAAATCGAGAACAGTCAATCCAAACAAACAGAAAAAGCTCTTTTAGTGAATCAAGATGACGAAAAGATTCCAGAAGGTTTCAGTTGGGATAAGTACGTTCCAGGAAGTGGCCTTGCAATGATGGCTGAAATTATGGAAGTTGAAGAAGTCAGTGAAATGGTGAATGAAGAAAGTTTTGCAGATCTAGAAGAGGAGGCAACAGCGGTCTACTATTATCAGTCTGAACAGGAGGTGATTACTAATGCATTTAAATCTATAATGCCAGCTAATGTGTTTAATTCTTTTGCAGGTTTCTTTAGTGAACCGACTACGGGTTTTTTCCCACAGTACGAAGTTGAACAAACTCCGGTTCAAGAGATCATTGATGTCTCAAAGGAATTGAATGAAGAGACTTCGAAGGAAATAGCAGACAAAGCTCTTATGGTCAAACTGCAAGAGGTAGAACAAACTAAAACACCTTATGATAACAATGAGACCAAAGATGTAACTCAACAGTCAGTGTCTATTGAAAAGGAGTCAATTATCGAGACTTGTGATACGTATGAGTCAGGAAAGAAATCCGAGTCCGGTGACAAATTAGAAAATGTGAAGTCCGAATCCTAAGAGAAATCTGAGTCTGAGTCCAGAGAGTTTGGTAAATCGGAAAGTAAAAATGATAAACAAGAAAATGTTTTTGAAAAGGTTGATCCAATTCTTGAAAAACCATGCGAAAACTGTTTAAAACCATGCATGGATTGTCTTGAAAAAGACAAACAGTTTCAAGAATTGAAAAAGTTTAACGACAAATTAAAATTTGATTTTAATGATGTTAAAGAAGCTTATGACACTCTGACACGATCAATTAAAATGATTCACACTGAGAGTATAGAAAATGATAAAATTGCTAATTTGCTCAAAGCTACGGTCATGGAAAAGCAAATGTCGATTAACATCCACCTGGACACAATCGCATCTCTAAAGAAGGAACTTGAACTGATACGAATTGAGACAAAAAGAGTCGACCAAAATTTGATCAGTTATCTTTCATCTTCATATGTGATTGATCAGATCGTTCCTCAACAAACTGAAGTAAAACCAGAGTTCAAAAATGTTCCACACCCAATGTGGAATCATTATTCTCAGAAATATCCAGACGGGGTGGAGGAGGCATTGAATATCAGACTGAGAACAGAGGAAAATGAGTTACCGGAAAACATAGATGTTACATTCTCTCCGTCTGACACCGACAACGAGTCACAGCTGGTTAAAACAGTTGTAGACCAAGTGTTGGATGAAGAAAGTGATAACACTGATTTCGAAACGGTTAAAACTCATCTTGAGAATTCCAGTTCAGATTCTGAAGATGACGGAAACTTTCTTGATAAGTTTATCCCAAAGTCAGATAAAGTTTTGGATGATGATTCGATCATTGTGGTTTACACGATGACCGGAACTGACAAACTGTATACTGATTTTGAGTACCCGATTCAGAATGCGAACCTGGAAAAGGTTGAAAAAGTTTTTAAACTAGTGGAAATTGATATTTCAGAAGTTAACAAAAATTCATTTCTATCAAAACCGAAAAAATCTTTTGTTAAACAACAACCGACAAACAACCCGGGAAAGAAAAATGAATGGGTGGGTAACAATGGTAATAACAAGAGACATGGTAATAATTATAAAAAGAAAGGTGTTGGTTTTGAGACGAAAATGGCTAAGAAAGGAGTTAAACCAAAAGAAAAATTGAGTGAAGTGTTTGTGCCTGGTAATAACACAGAAGTCGAAAAGGATTATATCTTTAGTAAGCAAGCAGTTGAGGATTTTATTGCGGCCAAAAAGATAAGAGACGAGGCCAACAGATCCACTTTAGTTGAATCTGACAAAAGAATCTGTTATCGATGCAATGAAATCGGTCACATGGCCAAACAATGTGTCAAAAAGATAATAAAACCAGTTTTCCATAAACCAAAACCAAAAGTTTCAAATGATGTTAAGGGAAAATCACCTATGGTATCCCCGGTGCGTATTCTTAAACGCGGTGAATCATTGAAGTCAGAGGACAAACCAAAATCAACTTTTGAAATTGGCGAATCTTCAAAATCACAAAAGACTTCAAAGGTTTATCCTAAAATGAAGACTTCCCAAAGTCAAACATGGGTGTAGAAACGTAAACATTCTTTTTAGGAAAAGAAAATGGAAAAAGTTTTAAAATCTGAACCGAAAACCTTTGCAACCATTGATGAGAAAATTGATTTTGAGTTAGATAAGTTGATTGAAGAATTCCCACCTATCAAGGAAGGAGCTCTAAAATCAAAACCAGAATCTGATGTTCCAAATGTTTTTTTTAACATTCCAAAAGTTGACAAAGTAGCTCATGATATTGTCTTTGGTAGTATACCAAATGTTGAAAAATCTTGGGTGTCATTGTTTAAGTAAATGTCGTTTGATGTATGTAGGGGCTTCCAAGGTCTATCATTTCTAAATGAATAATGGATAACGGCGCCTCACGACACATGATAGGGATGTTAGCACTGCTATACTACGTCAAGTAAATCAATGGAGGCTATGTAGGGTTTGCTGGAACTCAAGGTGCTCAAGAAAACAGATGATCATCAAATTGGAAAGGGAGCAGCCTGGCACGAGGAGAGGAGGCTGCTGGTCCCTGCGTCTGAAACCAGGGAGTTTATTCATTTCTGTACATAAATAAACCATATTTCAAAACCCTAAAAATTGAAAATTTTAAAGATTTACAAAAATATGTTGAGTGAATATGCCGAAACCCTCACTGCGGAACAAACATGATTAATTTCACAAAGATTGAAAAACGGTTTTCAAACTGTAAAATATCAATGTGTTGTAAATCATGGGGGTAATTACTGCTTTACATGTTATATTTTCTGCAATTCAGTGCACGAAAAGCAGAAAATGGATGGCGAGACAAAGCTATCAGTATCAGGTTGTCAAATTTTCTTTAAATGGTTTTGAATTTTAGGGGGAGTAAGAAAATTTCAGAAAATCCAAAAACATTAGAAAATTTGAAAAAGCCAAAAACATGATATATTCAAAAAATGAGTTTCTGTGTAAAAAGAGGAAATGATAGTACATCAGTAGAAAATCACAGTACTCTAAAGAGTTGGAAAGTTTAATGTGATAAACAGTCTCACTGATGATATGCCAGTAGGTTTTTACACACTTAGTAGATTGTTTTCGAGATATAAACCTAAATATCAATACTTATTTATCTCGTGGGGAACATCTCTCGGATATATGGCTAACCCCCGAAATCTTGTTTGAGAGATTGCATGATTCTGAGATACTAGGTCTTTATACTGTTTGATATCTAGGGTATTATACCTGGTCTTCTGATATTGCGGAAGCAATGGCCTAGACCTAGTATAATACTTTACGCGCTTTTAAAGCTCACCCTCAGCATAAAAAATGATAAAACATTGAAAAATGCTAATCATGTGCTATTGAAGAAAAGATCCCCAAACGGGACACACCGAAAGTCGAGCCATCATCTCTTTGTCTGAACGGAAGTTCTAACCTGAGCTCTCATGGCCTCGCATTACCCGTTTACAGATATCAAATTGGTATACTCACCTGTAAGACTGAATCTAGGGAATTTTGATACGGGAGTATATTCTGGGGTGGTACACGCGAATAAGTTTTAGTTCTTAAAACAACTAATCCGTATCTCGAATCAATTGAACTTTGTATGAAAATTTAATTGGATCAGTATACTGACAATCTAAGTGAATCGTTTAGAACTTAAAGTGTTTAAAGCTCAACGGTGCTAGTGATTTGTCATAAACTGATATGATCCTCTGACGCAAACTCAAACAAAAAATATTGTCTGTAAATATGTTTGTAAATATTTCTTTACTGCTTTTATGATTCAGAAAAATATAAAAAGATTTTGATTTCTACTTTATTTTCGACAAAGTATGTCCGAAAGCTGAGTTTCAAAATCTGAGTATGTTGATCGTGTTTATGAAAATAAACAAGTTTATTAATTTGAAACTTGAAGTTTTTAGTCAAAAATCAAAAACAGTTTGTGAAGTCTCCAAGGTCATTAAGTTGGACTTGGATGATTGACTGTGAGGGATTTGGATGCTCAAATTGGTAAAATCTGATTGTAAAGAGCTATGTTTAGTTGTTGGATTCTTAATATCGTCAAATCTTTATAGTATTTTGATAGGGGGAGAGAATCAAGTAATCCTGGACAACTAAAAATGCTTTCACTGTAAAAATATTTTAGCATATGATTGAAAGAGCCAGGTCATCAATCCTGGACATTCAAAATGATTTTTCTCATAAATGTTTGAGATTTGCAGATGATAGTTCCAGATTACGATCCCGATAGCTGAGTCTAAGGGGGAGTCTGAAGACGAGCTCGACGCAAGGGGGAGCTTGTAACCGGAAAGCAAGGCGTCGATCCCAAAAACACGGAAGCTTAACGAAAGGGGGAGCCTGAAGAAAGAGTCTCTGAAAGCAAAGAAGCTAAAAGAAGAACGTGAAGAGAAAGACAGGATTGCTAGAGCTACATGTGTGCAAAGACTAGCTGATCAAGAGCAGAGGGCTGCTAAGGAAAATGAAAAGCTCAGGAAAGCGTTGTTGAAAAAGCCAAAGCAAATAGAAGAATTTTTCAAGTCTTTGTGAAGATTGTTTTGAACACAGGCTGACTGAAGACTGCGGCAATATCCAAGGGGGAGCTTGTTGATGCATAATGTCTATCGTCTACGTCATCAGTCTATGTCGTGTCATTATATGTAATAGGATAGTTGAAATGTAAAGTTTATGAAGTTTAACCAGTTCGCACGACCTGGGAAGGTCAGGTCGCACGAAGTGGACTTTGTCCAGTTCCTGTGGTCTGGGCATGTTATTTGGTGCGAACTGGCAGGCCTATAAATAGGTTAGTTGAGTTCTTCATTTGCAACTTTCCAGAGAATTTTGCCACGAAGTGCTGTCCGATTCTCTCTGTACGAAAACGTTTATAATCAATGAAGAACATGTTTAAAGTGACTTTCTACTCTTCTACTCTTGTTCTAACACTGATTGACGGTTTCTAGTCTGATTCCGCCTTTCTATAAACCAGATTTGACTCAGATTGACTCGTATTGGACGAATCCTCGATCCTACAACCTCCAACCTTCATTGCTATCAAGTAGGGCGGGCAACTCATGACCAATTTAAGATATGATAAAATCTATTTAAGAAAAAGTACATTATGTAATTTTATACTTTTTTTAAATAATTAAAATTAGGAGGCTAGGCTTCATCATTTCTCCTTCTTTGTACATAAAACAAATAACTGTGTTATAGACATAAGGTAAAAGTAGTTGAACGAGTTATATTCATGATTAAAACTTGTGTTAATCGTGTCGTATCTGGCCTGTTAAACGTGATAAGACCCGTTTTTTTAGCCCTGCAATCAAGTCTCTCATCTATCACTAGTATCCATTCTCGTTATCAGTCAAGCCATAATCAACCATGATGGCACTTCGTAAATTCATCATGGATGCCCCCGTAGTTTTATTAACAACCACCACATACATGGACAAAACATTTAGGCTCAATGAATGGATATGATACCAAACCTATGAATCCAGGTTAACTTGACTCAATGTATCCTAACCACAAGGTCTAGATAGTGGTAAACCTATGGTGTTTCACCTATGTGAGTGCATGATTACGTGACACCTATAAGATTTTAGGATGCCAACAATATCATTATGACCCCTGTAGGGCCCATTATTCTTTGATAACTACAAAGCAACATTACATAGCATATAACAAGTGATGACATGTAATTCAGGTCATTCACTTTTTTTTACAACTCCCTATCTTACATATTAGTAATCGAATCATATTCCGATATTTATTCCCACACAGAGGGTGGCCACATAGATAATTCCTTTATGTGGCAAGACTAACTACATTCTCTTTTGAAGGATCAAAGAACTAAACTTGTCCAGAAGTGCTCGAAATTCAACTCTGTTGAATTACGTGATTCAGTCCCATTAGATGTGCGAGTATTTTCTTCTAATTTACAACTTCCTAACGCCATAACCCAAGTTTAGTATTGTGGGCCATTTTTTTGGTCCACAAACTCCTAATCTATAAGTGTGATAATACCTCCTAATTTACAACTTCCTAACGCCATAACCCAAAAGTGTTTTAGATCATATACTTGACTTCCATGTATATGGTTATCTCCGGCTCACACTAATATGCCATTTCTTCCTCAAACGCTACCCAACGTGTGACTTCAACATCCATTATCTAGGTGACATATAGATTCAGAGTCATCACAAATCTCAAATCTCACTTTGGACACATGTAATTTTAATTCCCTTTTTAATACTAGCACTTTTTAATCTGACTTTTTAAGTGATGATCCACCATATAAGTTACAAAAATAGGTCATGACTCACACCCATATCTCTAATCCATACCGTCCATTGTACTTTAAAGAGGTCCTTGTCACCCTTAACATCATTAAAAATCTTATTTTGCTTTTTACATACAATTCAACTTTCTATTGAATCCAACCCACATTTTGTGAAGGATTTATAGAATCAGCACCACCACCTCCTCCTCCTCCCCCTCTAATGTGACGTTGTTGATGTTTTTATTTCAACTTATTCACATGTTGCTACTGAATCAAGCTTACGGATTGTGACTAAAACATAAGTGAGTTGAATGATACAAAGAAGGGCGTGATTTTTAAAAAGTTATGCACGTTCATTCATTCTAAAGCCTTGCATTAGATAGCGAGAAAACACTTGCACCTAAAAAAAGAGAAAACAACTTACCCACTACATTACTTTCACACAACAAACTAATTGACCAATAACTTGTTAAAAACATTAGAAACATGTGACTAAAATATAAGACCCATTGATCCGTATGACCCATATCCATCCCGATTCCAGTTCCATGACCCGCCTTTGACCTATCAAGATTAACCTACACCTGCTTCTGCTCTTCTCTCCCAAAGACATTATATATGGCATCAACAGTTTGGTCATGTGATGATATTGCATTCAAATCGTTGGTATCAAGTCTTTTAATTACATGTAATAAAAGCAAACCTCCCATGCTTTGCCATCGACGTTGGTTAAGAAAATAGATTAAACTTCCATTTTAACATATATAATTAAAATCTCTCAATAAGTCCCTTTTTGATGCTTTATCCATTGCAAAATAAATGTGTTAATCATCTCTAAGTTTTACAATTTAGAGCTATGTTAAGAATCAATTTAACTATGAAATGAAATCATTCCAATGTGATCATGTTGAAAAAAATTTAAAAACACCACACTTGCCAACCTCTTTACCACAAGAATTCAAATTCTATTTATTATGATCTCACATGTCTCAACATAAGGACAACTCATAACACATGATTCACATAATTTATAATGCGATTCATACACTTCTTTTGCTCATACTCTTTTACATGTATGAGCGTACTTTGTTTGTTGCTAATTGTTGTGGAAGGTTGTTTCTCTATGAGGTATCTTGAAGTTTTTGGGAACGTAGGATCTATTTCAACACAAAGATAACGAGGCCCCTTTCCACCTTAACATACCGATAACTATTCCAGCCTCTTTATTCTCAATGTATTCACCCATATCGTCATCATCAAATTATGGTAGAAAGGCTAGTCCTTACTCTCTATATACACTTGTTTGACAATGGCCAAACACACTGTATAAGAAACATTTTACTCCATTGGACAATGCATATAGTTTATTAGAAAATATGATTGTTAGGTTGGTGTTAGTTTATTCAACACCAATACTATTAGCTGCCTTAAGTGCATTTTGACTTGTAAAGGCCCAACTGATGTTCATAGTCGGCGGTTGATTAGATTAGTTTGGGTTAGTTTTTATTCGCAGTAGGCATCTTTACTGCGAATCATTTAGGGTTATATATGGACATATACATTAGCCTTTTCACATTCCTGGATAGGTATGTCAAAAAATGATCATTCCCCTTTCTCATTCATAATGCGTCTTGCTAAGAGTCATAGAAATTCATTGAAGTACTCGAAAAAATGCGTGTTCCTGCACACACTTATGGTAGTGTTGATACATTATATGTTTGTGATCTTGTTGTATGAATTTGACTTTAATCATCCTCCCTATGCATGACCATTCTACTATAAGCCACATCCTTAGCATCTTCATTGTCCTATTCACTCCTTAAGTCCTCCATGGGCTCTACTATGTTATGAAGCTTATAAGACAAGATCTTCACATTGTAAATATTCACATGGAAATTATGGATTTTGGTTATCATTGTATTAATCTCCAAACTATTTATCCTCATCATCTTTTTGTTAACATCCAAAATAATTATCCTTCTCTATTGTCACCAACCACTTCGATGATATGGTGCGATCAATTAGCACCGTGAATACTACCCTCATGGTTCTCATGGTCATTTGTTGTGAAATGAAAGTGAAGGAATGGAAGGAATTAAGAAATGACAATGGTGGGTTAGGATTAGGCAATGGGTTTAGTAGTCGGGTTAAAGTTAAACTAAAATTATCTGAGCGATCTTAACTCGACTTGAAATTTAAACGAGGCAACTCGGTTCAACTTAGTAGTTACGTCACAATATCCAAAATGAAATTGAGATAATAAAAATCCACTGAGATAATAATGTAAAAATCAATGATATCTATGGAATCATGTTTACAATTGTAACTCGGCGCAGCTTGTTGCTCGCTTACCTGCGATATTGATGTAACTCGGCCAGTTGTTTATATATAAATAAAATTTCTTTTCAATTGTAAACGGAATTATGAAAAAAGAATTAATTTAGAGAAAATTTTTAAAATTTGTGTCGACATGAATAAATCTAAGTCCGAGAGTTGCACAACCACATATGGCATAGCGTCGACCCATTACAATATACAGCGTACAACTCATTACAATATTTTCTTCCATGTGTTACAAGAATCAGGATTGTTAACATTTTGTAAGTTATGACTTGTTTGATTTGAATTTTCTTAAGACTCTATTTACCATTTCCTACACACATCATATAATAAATCTACTAAATTGTAGAATATGCTTCATATGATATATCATGATAACAAATGGACCGGTGCTTAATGGGTTTGTGGTAAGAGTAATAATATGTAGTAGGTACAGTAAAAGCAATTATAATAATGTAGAATGAGATTTGTGCCCACTTCACTTGCTAGTGTTAGCCAACCCACTCACTCACCTTTCACTAAACAAAAGTCAATGATGAATCTACCCCTCCACATAACAACCATGTTGATCGAAACACCACTTTAACCATGGTACTTAATGGGCCACTTATGGATTCTAACCCCATCCACCGACCCGTTTCCCATTTATGTAATTATTTAAAAACCGATGGATCCATGTTATGTTATGCCTTAAGTCAATTTTCATAAGTCAACCCGCTCCACACTTTCTAAAATAATGATTGTAACAACTATCTTTATTTTACATAATAATCAACAACTTTTTTTTATTAAGTTGTATCCTAATAAACTTTTTAAATGTGTCTTTTTATACAGTTGTAGAATTAACTTAGTATAAAATTAAACTAAAAATATAAAAAAATTAATTTATGATATATTTGAGAATAGAATAATTTATATAATGTAAGCATTTTAATTATAATGCTAATATAACTTTTAAGACGCCATCAACTTTTTCATTAGAACTTCTATTGTCGAACATGATCGTGAGGGCAAGTAGTGCCACATTGGCGCAACGATCCAGACACACCACACCGGTGGTGTATGGTGTGGTCGTAAAAGTGGTTTACATGGCTGGAGTCATGGCGTTAAAAGAACTTCATTCTTTTTTATAAATAAATTAGCCAATTATCTCCTTTCACCTATACAACTTTTTTCCTTTTTACCTTTTCATTATAATATTTAAGTTAATATAAGAGTGAATTTGGTTTTTCTCAAATAACTTGTGCTCCTTAGTTATAAAAAACTAAATGTATAGTTTTGCTTTCTTTTCTTTTTCTTTTCTAAATATTCCGATATAAATTTTAACTAGAAGTCGTTTTTCTTTAAAGAAAAGGTGTGGTAGGTGGTTTTGATACGTACTTGATCGACATTTCGGATAATAAGTAATTGCTTATAAATAATTAATATTAATTGTATGAAAATAATTAAAAAATGCATTAAAAATTAAAAAGCACCATTCACTAACCATAACACCTCTCAAGTGATAATGAATGTGATCATCCATCCGTCTAGGTGCCATGCCTTTCACTATCAATTTCACCATCCTTGACCATAACACATGATCTTAGTTCTTTTTGTTTTTTTAACGATGACTTTCAATTTATGCTACCTTTGGCCGCGTCTCCAAACCTTACTCTGTTTTTTCCGTAAAATTTTTTAACTGCAAAACTTAAATTATAGGCTACCTGATTTTGTATTCAGTTGTGATTATATTTAATTTACCTATCTCGATGTAAATTTTAAATTTAAATATCTAACAAGCATTAACAAATAATCTGATGATTTAACTAAAAACATATTCAGTTGTGTTTATATTTAATTTAACTAAAGAATGACGAAAAAAGTTCAATTATTTTACCGTTTGATAACTTTGTCGATTTTACCGAATAGAAAAGGTAATCAAAATAACTTTTCTTTTCAAAAGTATCAAAGTTATATTCGTTATAAAAAAAGTTTTTTTATAATAAACTTCAAAAAAAAAAAAATTAAAGGTGGAGACGCCTTGCCGTCACATTCACTCCTCCATAGCATCAAGTGCTACTCTTAGATAATAATATGTTATATTAAAATTAAAAACCGTACGTAATAAATTAAAAATCTACTCCTATATCATTTTAATATATAAAACATTTTTTAATCAAAAAGTTAGATTTTATGGATTCTATTCATCATTACTTGCAGATTAGTATGATTATAATATAATTAATTAATTTACTATTTTAATAAAATAGTAGACTTTAAAAAAAATCTTTTTGTAGTAACTTAAAAAACCTTTTTAATAATTAGAAAAGGCATATAATGAAAATTAGAAAGAATAACGATGAATAACGTGATTAAAATGTATCATATATGCAATCACATATGATTAAAATGTAAAGAAAATTAATCCAATATACAAGGTGGATGATCAAGAAGAAAGTTGAAAAAACTATATGTATTTAAGAATAAATTCCGTTATAATATTGTACTCTTAGAGTTTAATTTCTAATAAAAAACATATACTATATATATCAAGTATGGTCCAAGAAACCTCAGTGGTGCAATGGGTTTGGACCTGTTGGGACGCGCCGCTTCTCGACTCCATATCGTGGGTCGATTTCTGATCCCTCTGCATGATGTTGGTGATGGTGGTGGTGGTGGTGTTGATGTCCATGAATGAACGGCGTGAAGTCGAATTCTGTAGATGGTGCCAATGTGTTCCTGTTTGTCAAAGCACGCCTTGTTGATAGTGACCGGTAATGTGTGCCCTCTTGTTCTTTTACAATTCCAAAGGTGGTTGCAATTGGTGGTGGCTTCCATAGAATGGTGGCTGTGGTGGTGCACCATATGAGGAGGATCGATAGAGCGATTGCAGCGATGAGAGTAGTGGGTGATCGTGAAATTCCGGCTACCATAGCGTGTGGAGGAAAAGAGGGGTGAGGCTTGGTAAAAATAAGGTCAAGACTTGCATGTATGGAAGAATATATATGGGTATATAGAAGTTTTGATATTTTCAAAATGAAATATAGTATAAACATATGGTGAGGGAGGTGAGGGAAGTGAGGGTAATATGGTCCAAATAATGCGGAGAGGGAGCAAATGGTGGTGCCGACCATTGGTCCAACTGGACCTGCCTTCGCGTTCAAGCTAATGTTACTCGATATATAAACCCTATTTTGTCAAACCTTTGACTTTCTAAGAACATTGATCTCAAGAGTAGGTGAATTTAATTGGATTTTATTCATAAAATATGGATCTAAGGGATATTATTTTACAAAGTCTTTTAATTGTAAGAAGTCTTATAGAGTGACACGTGTTCAAGAAACTAAAACATAAACCTACTACATCACCACCCAAAACCTAAACACCTCACCCCATCACCACCCAAAAACCTAACCGCCAACCCCCCCAACTTGCAAAAAAAAAAAAGAGTAAACTTCCGTTTTGCTCCCTGTGGTTTTGTCACTTTAACGGTTTTGCCCCAAACCTTTAAAAATAGCCATTTTACTCCCTGATGTTTTGGTTTTGTTGCTAGTTTGCTCCCTTCGGGGAGCAAAATGGAAACACAAGCAATTTGGATGGAGTTAGAGGCGGGGAGCAAACTGGCAAAAAAACTGAAACATCAGGGAGCAAAATGGCTATTTTTAAAGGTTTTGAGCAAAACCGTTAAAGTGACCAAACCACAGAGAGCAAAAACGGAAGTTTACTAAAAAAAAAAAGAAGACTATACCTCACCAAAAAACCTAATCCCCCCTCACCACCCAAAAACCACAAAAAAAAAAAAAAAAAAAAACCCTAAACACCCACCACCACCCAAAAACTTAAATCTCCCCCCCCCCCCTCCCGGGTAAAAAAAAAAAGATTTTTTTTTTTTTTGGGTGGGGGGTCTAGGTTTTTGGGTGGTGGTGAGTGTTTAGGTTTTTTTTTTTTTTTTTTTTGTTTTGTTTGTTAAGTAGGTTTATTTTTAAAAGCGTTTGTATTTGATTCTAACTAGTATTAAGCACCACCACGTTGTGGCGGGGGCGAGCACTAATGCCACACTACTGCCAGCGACAAACGACATTGAAGTTGCGGCGTGTTAATGCGAAGAAATTAAAATGAAACGTAAAACATAGAATAAAATAACTAAGTTGATCTAGGGCTCGAGCGTCACGATGAACCCGCGTCTATTTTTTCCTGTTTGACAGGTTCATCGTAATCTATATATAATATAGGGTGGGAGTTGGTTACAAAGTTCATTTTTCCTACAAAGTGTAAAAAATCATAAAATATCATAATGTCAACCAAAGGGGTATAGTGGTAAACTCGAAACAAATTATTAGTAATAACTTAGTAGGTTAAATACGTTCTAAAAATCGTGACAAGCAGCACTAATGCGACACCACTGACAATGACCACCAACATTAGAAGAACTCGTAAAAAAAATATTAAAAAAAGTAAAAAAAAATCACCGAACAAAAAACAGACGTAAAATCGTTGAACCACGCACGCCCGTTGCGACGTATTAATTCGAAGAAATTAGCCATAAACGTTGAAAATAATAACTAACTCGATCTAGGACCCGCGCATTGCGACGAACGCAATAGGTACTCACCTCACACCTAGCCCAATAAAACAAAAGAACTCCAAATCTGCACATTGTACAACTCATAATGCATGTTTATGTTGCAATTTGATATTATATAAATTGTAAATCAGTCAAATTAAGGTTATATAATATGGATTTGATTCTTTTGAGGCTGACTCGATAAACTTGGGGTTAGGTTTGAGGCTTTGAGCTAAACGAGATTTCAAGTTGGGCTCAATGAGAACACAAATTTGGCCCAAGATTTTTATAATACATATTTTAGTGATGTGTTTACATATGTGTAATGAATCTCGAGCCCAAGTATGTATACAATGAATCAGAGTGGTCAAAACTCAACTCGAAACTTAGATCCCAATTCAAGTCGTTGCAAAAGTTAGTACGACTCTTTTATTAATAAGAACTTTTAAGAGAATTGATTATAAAGGTATACAAAACAGAGAATCCAACATGGTTATTTACACTACTTCTCTATCTTGCTAAACAAACAATTCAAAACCGACGCAAATAGTTAAAATCAAGAGATAAACAATAGATAGCTTCTATCATAATCTAACTTAGTTGAAACAAAACTAGAGAGGAGATTTAATGCGTAGAAAGTATAATTACTCCAAAATTAAGTATAGCGACCAATATTTGATGATCAAGAAAAAACACGTCTCAAGTCATGTTCCATGCAAAATTATTTACTTGAAAAACAAAGCAATCAACCAAACACGTCATTATGAAAGGTTACGTAATTAATAACACTATGTTTAATAGTTACCCTAATATTAAGTAAACTTACCGATGGCCGGATGCCACTTTACAGGCTCTCCCAGCTTGTTATTCTGATCATTGTCCGATTCTGCCGTTGACTCAAATGAGGAATTTTGGAGCGAAACCGTTCAGAGTCTTTAACTCTTGGTTGGAGAAACCTGGGTATAAGGAAGCCGTGGAGAAGTCGCTGGAGGGGTTTGATTTCTTTGGGCCTCCGGATTGTGGGATTGTTAAAAAGTTTGCTTTGATTAGGAAGGGTCTGAAAGAGTGGAGAGATGATATGCTTAAGAAAGAAGGGGAGGCGGTCAGTAGAGCGATAGATGAAACGGAAGAATTGGAGATTCGTTTGGAATCTCATGACTTAACGAAAGAGGAAGAATGGACTTTTTTGGAGAATAAAAAATTGTTGTTGGAAGTTGAGAGAGGTAAGGTCGTGGAGATGAAACAAAGATCGAGAACGAAGTGGGCTTTAGACGGCGACAAGAACACAAAGTTTTTTCATGCTCATTTTAACTTCTGGAAAGCCGTAAATCAAATCCCGGGTTTAAACTTGGGGGAGTCTTGGGTGTCCAAACCGTCGATAGTTAAATTGGAAGTTATGAAGTTCTTTAAGGACAGGTTCAAGGAAGAAGCTCGGAATAGACCGAAATTGGAGTGTCAAGGCATAAGGCAGTTATCTGTTTCAGATAAAGACTTCTTGGTCAAACCATTTACGTTATCGGAATTAAAATCAGCGTTACAGGAATGTGGGGATGACAAGGCTCCCGAGCCTGATTGTATGAACTTTAAGCTCATAAAATTTGGCATCTATTCGAGGCAAATTTTATGAAAGTCTTATAGTATTACTATGAGCATGGGGTCTTCAACAAAGGTTGCAGTTCTTCGTTCATCACGCTTATTCCCAAGATTAAGGACCCGGTGGAGCTAAAAAATTATAGGTCTATCAATCTTATCGGAATAGTTAGTAAGGTGGTCTCGAAGGTTCTCGTGAATCGACTTAAAAGAGTTATTGGTTCGGTTATTTTGGAATCTCAATCAGCTTTCTTGAAAGGTAATTACATTCTTGATGGTCCGCTTATAATCAATGAGTTATACTCTTGGGGTAAAAAAGTTAAGAAAAAAAGTATTTTTTTTTCTCAAAATCGACTTCGAGAAGGCTTATGATAATGTAAACTGGAATTTTCTGTTATCTATTATGTCTTAAATGAGCTTCCCGGCAAGATGGTGTATGTGGGTGAAAGGAATTTTGGAGCCGACGAGGTCTTCAGTTTTGGTTAACGGATCTCCGACGTTTGAGTTCCAATGCTCGAAAGGGATTAGACAAGGCGACTCGATTTCTCCGTTTCTTTTTATTATTGTCATGGAGGCTTTGTCCTATATGATTAATAAGGCGATAAGCGAAGGGTTTGTTTCAGGTGTTCAAACCCCTCTAAACGGTCCGATGGTGTCTCATTTGTTTTATGCGGACGATGCCATAATTTTGGGAGATTGGTCTAGTAACAACTTATCTGGTGTGGTTCGAATTCTTCGGGTGTTTCATATGTGCTCGGGCCTTAAAATTAATATCGCTAAGTCTAATCTATATGCGATTGGTGTAGGAAATGGGGAGTTAAAAAATATGCCTGAGATTATTGGTTGTCAAGCGGATGAGTTTCCTTTCAGATACCTTGGTTTGACGGTAGGCGCTAATATGAACAGGGTGTCTAATTGGAGGCCGGTATTCGGCATTTTTGATTCGAGAGTTTCTAAATGGAATGCGGCTACGCTGTCGATTGGCGAGAGAATCACTTTAATTAAGTCGGTGCTTAAGAGTTTATCGAATTATTATTTTTCGTTTTATAAAGCTCCTATGCAAGTTATTAAGGATCTTGAAGCGAACAGCTCGGTAAATAAAGTTCATTGGGTGGCGTGGGACCGGGTGGCTCTTCCTTTGGATCGCGGAGGGTTGGGTATAAGTAAACTTAAAAACACTAACATGTCTTTGCTGGCAAAATGGGGATGGCGTTTCAAGGAGGATAAGGAAAAGCTGTGGGTTAAAGTTATTGAAGTGATTCACAAGACGAGATCTGGTTGGGATATGTTTCCAGTTAGAAAAACTATGGGGGGGGGTTTGGTGCAGTATAGTTAACTCGCTGGTTAACTCCACGATTGGCAATACGCCATTAAGGAATTTTTTCAAAGGAGAGGTAGGGAATGGGGAGGCGATATCGTTTTGGCTCTATCATTGGATCAGTAATGCTCCTTTAAAGATTTTATTCCCGGCTTTATTTGATCTAGAAGTGAATAAGAAATGCAAGATTTGTGATAGGATGTCGAATAGTAGTGTGGGCTCCAGATATGTTTGGCAATGGAGAAGGTCGTTGGGGGTGGGGCAGGAGACGGACGAGATGATCGGGTTATGTAGTTTGCTCCATAGTTTTGAATTGAAGGAAGTTAAAGACAGGTGGTCTTGGATTGGGGCAACATATAAAGATTTTAGTCTGGGCGTTGTTAAAAGATTGTTGAACAAGAATATTGGGTTTCCTGTAGCTTATTATCCGAATTGGTGTAAATGGCTTCCCTGGTAAATATAATGTCTTCACTTGGAGAGTTGGGTTGGACACGTTGGCTACTATGGATGTGTTAAAGAGAAGAAATATCGACAGGGGAGATACCACTTGTGTGTTGTGCGGAGTTTGTGAAGAATCGGTGGAACATTTATTTAGTTCTTGTAGTGTCTCTTCGGTTCTATGGCCTATCATTAGTATGTGGTGCAAGATTCCTAATATTTTAGCGTTTCCGGTGAAGGATCTACTTGAGACTCATGAGCATATTGGTTTAAAAGGTAACAAAAAAGAGGTTGTCCAAGGGATTATCAGGATTGGTTGCTGGAGCATTTGGAAAGCTAGGAACGAAGCAAGATTCAACAATAAGGTAATTAAATTAGAAGGGATTATTAGGGAGATAAAGACGGTTGGATTCTTGTGGCTCAATAGTAGATCAAAGTCCATAGATATTAGTTGGGAAGATTGGTGTAAATTTGTCAATATGTAACGTTCTTGTTGGGTTGTTTGTTGCCGCCTCGGTTTGAGGTTTTGGCGTTGCTTTAATGAAGTTAACTTTTCAAAAAAAATGTAAACTTACCATTTTCAGTAATCAAGAAGAACACATATCATTTATGCCCTATGCAATCTCATTTACCTGAAAAACACCAAGTAGCTAACGAAACGACACATTCCAAATTCATTCAAAATATTTAAAGTTATTTATTGCTAAAATAACTTGATCATTGTGAAAGGTACATAAAATATACATAACATCTTAGATTCCAATATGCAAATAATTGAATGTAAAAAGCACACCTTTATTTGAAAACTTAGCTCCCTTATTGCTCTTTACACTGAACTTATCCAACTTCTGAGTTAGCTTTAGTAATGTAACTAGCACATGATGGTAACTAGGTAATTTTACCATATCTTATTAAAATTTAACCTCTTTTAATCTTCTTCTTTCCCAAAATTTTTAGGTTTTATATCATCCCACAAAATTACCTCCCAATTCGTTTTGTCTAAACCCTTAGTTGATCGATGTTAAAGACATTTGAAGTACGAGAATAATATCAACAATAAGGCCTAAAATCAAATCATCCAATCAACATCTATCTACTGAATATTTTCATTATCTAAACAAGTTACGACGCATGTGAAGTGGTCGCCAGATGATTTCACCATTAGTATGAACACAACTACCTTTAGTTTTTCTTCAAATTTCTGTAAATTGAGAAAATTAAAGCCCAGTTTATAATCGTTCATGTTGCCTACTAAGTCAAATGATGGGAACTTGATTTAATCTTTCTTTGATTAGATTTGTATTAGGTACCAACACATTGGCTGCTATATTAGCTTACATGTCACAAAATTTTGATGGTGCTTACTTAGTTGCTAAAGAGATTAAAAACTTAGAGACATTGATGAAGCTAGTTTAAAGAGTTTTACAACTATTTGCCTTTTCTTATCATTTGAAATTTGGGGATATAGAATCTGTATAACACGTTGTTCTTGAAATGCTTTAAATGTCAAAGAAAGCTCAAAATTCTCTTGGTATGTCATCGTTTATGTTTAATGTAACAAAATCGAAAAATAGAATCTTAAAAGAGTTTAACCCATGAAAAGTCAACTGATGCAAAGAGTTCTAAGTCGATTAGAACCTAGAGATTGACATATAAAGACTTTTGTGGGGATCAGAAGTTTCTTAGACTTGAATTAGAGGCTACAGAAGTACTTAAGACATTGATTTTGAAGTATCAGACCCAACTAAAACTTATCACAACTGAACGTGGTATTCTCCAACCGGAGGAAACCCTTAATTGATTGATTAAATGAAGAGGGAGGTAATTTTGTGTGATGGTATAAACCCTAAAAAAACATGGGGAAGAAGAAGATTAAAATATGTTAATTTTTTAAGGGACTAGGGGGTAAAATTACCTAGCGATTAGTCACATGACTAGAGTTAACTGAGAAATTAGATTGGGACAATAAATGAACTAACTTTCATATAAAGGATAGTGAGTGAAAGTCAATTTTCTAGATGATGTATTCCATAATTAGTAGCTAAATAAAGAACAAAATTTGTAATTTAGTCTAAATAAAAATATTCGACTATTAAGATGTTAAATTATACAATATAAAATAAGGTAACATGATGTCGCAGCCCCCGGCCCTACCCTGGGAGTGGGTGCCACGAGCCAGTCAGATAGTATCGGTGTTTATTAAAATTTGCAGCGGAATAAATCAATAGGATCGTAGTTAGGAAATAATTTTAGAGTTTGTAAAACTCCAAACTTTTAATATTAAACAAATGAGCTAAAACCCATATTCCATTCAAACGTTTTAATACGGATAAACCCTAATTGCTGAAAAGCATAAATTTCTTCTTTTATTCAGGTAATCATAGCCACTTTATTTAAGCCTTCAGTACTCCATAGCGGGCTTCACAGTAAGTTACCTGGAACGCGTTTGAAAATATTTTATCAGCAAGAAATACTGGCGAGTTCATTCCATTTTATAAAAAGACACATTGTTATATTTTACAGTATCAAGAGCGATTACAATTTTTTTATCTATCAATTATTCAACACAGTATTGCGACTGAGGTCAAACCCCTGTGCTCATGGTCATATTACTATTGGATCCTGTCACCCAATAGTAACCGTTCCTGTCACCCCATAGTAACTTTGGACAAGTGATGTATACAAAACCCCACATACCAGCAATAATTTCAGAATACAAAGACATAATCTCTGTAAGTATAACTGATAAACATTTAGGGTTTTGCAAAGCATTTTAAGTGAAAAGACTATCACACAATAATGTGAGGAAAAGGAGAATGACTCACTTTGTAAATTTAGGTTTTAACTAAAAGCTTTCTGATAATATTTCCTGGTGAAATTCCTGAGTTCCTAATAAAATATACAATGCACACGTGTTAGTATAATAACCCAATTCAACTTTATCGATACATCACGAGATCAAAACCCCAACGTAGTTAGCAAAGTATAGCCTTGTTCATGCAGCACCTTGACATCCGTTGCTGGGTTTAGGATCGATCGGACAGGGTATCGAGTTAGTGATTAGGGGTTAAATACTTACAACGGGGCACAACTTCGTGAAATTAGGGGGTGCACTACTACAGAAAACGGTGGTAAAGAAGCAGAGAATTCTTCAAAGTTTGAGCGAAACAGTGTGAAAGCTTATGTCCCAAGCCAAGCTATTTATAGCCCAATTGAAACACCCCGGGCGTTGCAACAGGGATAAGGGGTCACGTCCGCGTGTCGCGGCCTGAGGCCACTAGCCTTAGGCTAGCCTTGTTTCATGTTATAGCCTGCATGTCGTTCTTATCCGATGATAGACGTATGGTTTGCTATCGCGTGTCGCGGAAAGGTTTAGGGGATCCCCCCATGTGTCACCGGGGGTCCCTGTTGCCAGTTTTTCATTTTGGGTCGCGCCGTACGTGTTCGGGGTCTCTAATAGGGTTCCTTATAAGGTGTTTTTGAGTGTTGTTACATCCTCCCTACATTGTTTTAAATCTCGTCCTCGAGATTTATTGGAACAAGTAAGGATACTTTCTTTTCATTTTAGAATCTAGCTCCCACGTGTATTCTGGTCCAATTCTCGAATCCCATTTTACTTTGACCAGTACTAATATCTTGTGCTTGAGATTCTTGATCTTTCTATCTTCAGTTTGTATGGGTTTTTTTTTTCCAAAAAACTTAAGCTTTTCATTTACCTCTATATCTTGAAGAGGTACTACCAATGATTCATTGGCTAAACATTTCTTCAAGTTACATACATGAAATACATCATGTACTCCTACCATTTCTTCAGGTAACTGTAGCTGATAAGCTACTGATCCTATTCGTTTAATAATTTCAAAAGGTCCAACATACCTTGGGCTTAACTTTCCTTTCTTACCAAATCTGACAACTCCTTTCCATGGTGAGACTTTTAACATACTTTGTCCCCGACATGAAACTCTAATGGCTTACGCCTGTTATCTGCATAACTCTTTTGACGGTCTCGTGCTATTTTCAGTCTTTTCTTGACTTGAATTATTTTGTCAGTTGTTTCTTGTACAATTTCAGGTCCTGACAATTGATTTTCTCCAATTTCAGCCCAACATATAGGTGTTCGACATTTCCGTCCATAGAGTGCTTCGAATGGTGCAACATTGACGCTTGTATGATAGCTATTGTTGTAAGAAAATTCTATTAATGGTAGGTGCTCGTCCCAACTTCCTCCAAAGTCTATCACACAGGCTCTGAGCATATCTTCCATAGTCTGAATCGTCCTTTTGCTTTGTCCGTCTGTTTTAGGATGATAAGCTGTACTTAGATTTAATATGGTTCCCATTACTTTTTGAAAACTTGTCTAGAAATGAGAAGTAAAACGACTATCTCTGTCGGACACAATAGATAAAGGGATTCCATGTAATGAAACTATTTCATCCACATATACCTTAGCTAATTGTTCCATACTGAAAGTTTCTTTCATTGGTAAGAAATGTGCAGATTTAGTTAATCTATCCACAATCACCCAGATTGTGTCATTACCTTTTCGTGTCTTTGGGTAATTTGGTAACAAAATCCATTGTTATCAATTCCCATTTCCAAATTGGTATCTCCAACTGCTGAAGTAACCCCGAAGGCTTCTGATGTTCAGCTTTAACTTGTGAGCAAGTTAAACATTTAGCAACATAATTTCCTATGTCCTTTTTCATTCCTATCCACCAAAAGTTTTTCCTTAGATCTTGATACATCTTGTCACTTCCAAGGTGCATCGTATCTTTGGATTTACGATATGATGGATTAAAAGGAATGATTAAAGAATTAGAAGCAGGAGCGTTGGTTAATCTTTGTTTCAAAATCTTGGGTGCTTCCTCCTGTTTTGGTCCCCATTCAAACTTAATTGATTTACATGTTAGTTTGGTTAATGGAATGACTATTCTAGAAAAACCTTGAATGAAACACCTATAATATCCTGCCAATCCAAGAAAATTTCTTACTTCTATTGGTGAATCAGGGACTTTCCATTTGGTAATAGCTTCGATCTTTGTAGGATCTACATGAATTCCTTCATGATTAACTAAAACTAAGTGTTCAAGAAATTGTGCCTCTTGCAACCAGAATTCACATTTTGAGAATTTAGCATAAAGTTTTTCCTTTCTCAATAATGATAGCAGTATTTGTAAATGTTCAACATGCTCTTCCGTACTCTTGGAGTAGATCAGTATATCATCTATGAAGACAATTATGAATCTTTCCAGGTATGGTTTACATATCCTGTTCATCATATCCATAAATGCTGCTGGGGCATTTGTCAAACCGAATGGCATGACTATAAATTCATAATGACCATACCTTGTCCTGAAAGCAGTCTTAGGAATGTCCTCTTCCTGTACCTTCAGTTGATGATATCCTGAGCGTAAGTCAATCTTTGAGAACAATCGAGCTCCATGAAGTTGATCGAATAGATCATTGATTCTCGGTAGTGGTACCGATTTTTAACCGTAATCTTATTCAATTCTCTATAATCAATAAACATGCGCATCGATCCATCTTTCTTTTTGACGAATAACACCGGTGCACCCCAAGGCGAGGAGCTAGGTTGTATGAGAACTTTCTCTAATTGTTCATCTAGTTGCTTCTTCAATTCCAGCATTTCTGTCGGTGCTAGGTGATAGAGTGCTTTGGCAATAGGTGCAGTTCCTGGTATTAGGTGAATTCTGAATTCAACCTCGTGATCTGGCGGTAGTCCAGACAACTCTTTTGGGAAAACGTCTGAGAAATCAGATACTATAGAAATATCTTTTAACTCTTTTCCTTTGGTGTTAATGATAGCAGAGATCATATACACCATTCCTCCTTTTCGTGCGTAGTTTGCCGCTTTCATTATTGAGATGAACTTTGTGGATGATGTCGGCTTGTCTCCCTGGATTGTGATCCTATCTCCAGTTGGTGCACGAATTTCCACATAATTTTAATCACACACAATTTGCGCATGATTGGCCACTAACCAATCCATCCCTAATACGACATCAAATCTGGCTAGATTCATTGGTAAAAGGTTAGCGGTAGACATGTGACCTAAAAATTCTATCTTTCCTTTCTGAAGGATTTCGCTTATGCTGATAGAACTTCCATTTGCTGTTTACAAGCTTGGCGAAGTTTAGTTAGTGGTTGATTGAGTAATTGACAGAAAGTAGTATTTTTAAAACTTTGATTTGCACGAGAATCAATAATACTTTAGCATAGACATCATGAACGAGAAACATACCGGCGATTACATCAGGAATTAAATCAGCTCCCTTGGTCATTAGTACGAATGCTCTAGCATTCTTCTTAGGTCATTCCGTTGCCTTTGCTTTGTTGTTAGCTGCTGTAGCTAGTTTTGAGCAATTTTGTCGAATTTGACCTGCCTCTCCGCAGTTGAAGCATATTCTGGCGCTAGCTTTCTTCCTACATTCTTCTTCCTTATGTCCTTGTATCTTGCAGAAGTTGCAAAATACCGCGCACTTCCCTGAATGTTACTTCTTTCAGATTTTACATAAAGGTGAAGAAGAGGATGCACCTGTTCCTTTCCCACGATAGGAATTACCAGAAAATAGTTTGTCACACCCCAAAAAATATCAAAGCTGGGCGTGATCTGACTGGTATATTCATTACACAGTGGAAGCAAATAATGCTAAGACTTCTAGAAAACGAACGCCCACTAAGTACTCAAATCCTCGTGGTTCTCCAATTCCAACCGTGCCATAATTTTGAAACGCAACCTGAGAAAGAAACATGCGAAAAATCAACATAAAGTTGAGCGAGTTCATAGTTTGTATGTAAAAGATTTGAATAATCTTTTTGAATTACCAGTTTTTGAAATACTATTGAGAAAACGAAATAAAAATCATTTTCTTATCAAGTTATATGAAAGCGTTGTACTTGTGAAACTTCGTATGTGTAACGCGTTATGTTCGTAAAACTTTGTATTAGTAAACTTTTGTGTTTGTAAAACTCGTGTAACCGTCAATGTCCACACCTGACAATGAGAACATGTATGTATGAACCTTTGAGTTGTATTTGTATAGACATGGTATGTAATTGTAAGATGTGAGTTGTAAAATGTAAGTTGTGAGTAGCAAATGTAAGAAATTTGAGATCGCTGACGTTTAGCTATGACATTAACATGTGTGACGACATAGGAAGCATACAAACCATAGGCATTTTTCCGTTGATTCACGACTCGAGACACAAAAGCACTCTAGGTAAAATGAGGCATCGAGTGAGGCTACTTGAAACCCATTAGATCTAACATTTCGCTCCTCGGTCTAGGTATATAGTTGATTAATGGTGCTTAAGTCTCACCCTATTTATGACATGATCTATGTACCATTCCTTAGTTTTCTACATACCATTGCACGTGTATTTTTCACGAAGTTTAGAAAACTAGGAAACGTTGTATGCGCATTTTGAAAATACGTTTGTTTGAAAAACCGGTATAGTTATCATAAACCTTTCGTAAACCATTTGTGTTTATTGTCGTTCACAAACCATTTGTATTAGTTAAAACTTGTTTGTAAAATGGCTTAGAAATATGTATTTTATGTTTATCGAAAACCTTGTATGCTTTGTTAAATGTGCATGTCTTTCCACCCCGAAAACATTTATAAAAATGTAAAACCGTAAAAAGGTGGGGTTATGAACTCACCTTGATTTCCTTGTCCAAAGCTAGCTAAATATGACTTCGTGAGGTCGTTTCCAAGACGTGATTTGCTAGCGTGCATTCTATAATATCCCTATCACGGAAAATCTTATAAGTTTCTAAATAAAAGCGGTAACTAAACTACATGTCACCGAGCTCTACCGAATCGTTAACCGAACGATTCGACGGTAAGTTGTTAACTTAATGGAAACGTTAAAGATATATTTGTTAAGTTTCGTTTAATGTCGGTGAAATTACTAAGTCGTGGAAATGCTTAGTTTTTGAGGTATTTAAAATATAAAAATATTTATATAAAACTATATAAATATATCGATAGAATCTCGTTAGTCGTCTCGAGGAGTCGCACGTGTATGTAACGAATATTTATATGAAAATAATATATAACAAACTCATATTAAATATCGTATGCCGTTTAGGCGTTTGAAATAAATATAAAAAAATATATTTATTTTATAAGGTGTTCGACTTGTGGACGCTTAAAGTAAAATAAATTTAAATCATAATTATATTTAACTCATATAATTGCCGATTATAATACAATTGAAATAAACATAATTAATTATATTTATTTTATAAAGAATTATAGAGTTTTCGGCATTTGAAATAAATCGAATAATCATATTTATTTTATAAAGAATTTCCGGGTTTTTTATGTTTAAACTAAATATTGTATTCGTTTATAAAAAATGTCTGAATTTTGTTGTCTGAAATAAACGTAGAGAATTGTATTTGCTTTAAAAAAGAAATATCTGAATTTTTGATGTTTGAAATAAATATATAACTATATTTATTTTTATAAAAAGGGTTCGCGTTATCGTCGTTTTCATAAGTTGTAAAGTGTCGTCGAAAGTAATATACATTTGTGTTTGTTTTTATAAAAATCGTTTGAATCTGATAGTTTTCGTTTTATAGTAAAAACACATTAGTTTACGATTTTTTTCTCAAAAAACGGGGAGAGTTTCCTCTGTTTTTGGACGCCCCGACAACACAAGTTGTCGTTATAAACTCAACAAGATTCAAAACGTAATATATAAAATTTTGTCAAATAAATCAAAACGTAAACTATAATCAAATCAAATCGGTTCAAGCTCGTTTGTCACGTAAAATAAAAACTATAAAATAACAAAATAATTCATCGCGTCGCTTGACTTTACCATACTCTCGTGTCGAAACGTGGACTGAGTTGACCGGCTGAGTTGACTCGGTTTGACCGAGTCAACCGAGTTAACTGAGTTAACTGGGTTTGACCCGGGTTGACCACCTTGACTTTTGTTGACCAGATTTACCGAGCTTTGACCCGCTTTGATTGAATCCAAACCGAATCCACCCTGCACATGAACTAACTCAATGTGAACCCGAAACTTGAATCGAACTCAAACTGTGGCTGACCTGAAGAACCCGAAAGCCCTGAACTGAACCGAGATATTCAATCCTTTTCCAGGTAACCCGAGCCCTCTGATGTGAACTCGAACCGGAGCGAGTCTGACCTGAATCGAAAATGACCCATAATCAAACCAAAACTCCTGAAACCCGAGTCGAGCACCCCCATTATCGTCACTGCCGGCGTGTTTCCGTCGCCGACCGGCTGTCGACACAATCGACACTTCATAATCTTCTTCATAAATCATTACTAGCAGAAACATTGTTATCATCGTCAACATCAGAACATCGTCACAGTAACATCATCTTCGTCGTCAACAGCCAGATTTTTTGTCACCACAGCCGTGAGTGGAGGCGTTGTCTTCTCCACCCTCGCCGGTTCACCTTCTGTGGTGACTTGCCATCATCGATTGTCACCGGTCGCCCGATATTCGCCGGAGAGAGAGAGAGAGAGAGAGAGAGAGAGAGAGAGAGAGAGAGAGAGAGAGAGAGAGAGAGAGTGAGTGAGAGAGAGAAAGAGATGGGAGAGGGAACGAGTGAGTGATGGAGGTGGTTATGTGTGTGGATGCCGTCAGCCGGTTAACCGGCGCCGGTGGAGGTCCGGTTGTTGGCCAAGACATCGAGAAGGAGAGAGTATATGTGAGGTTTGTTTGAAATGAGGGAGAGCAGGAGATGTGTTGCTACTTGAGTTAGGGTTTCTTCAAGAAGATGAAGGCAGAGAAAGAAAACACAGAGATAAGGTGTACGTGTGTTTTGATCTTAGATTTCAAAATGAGTAGGATAAGGTATCACTACACATATATACCTAGAGTTTTGTAGTGGGCTTGGGCCCGATCACACTTACGAGACCCGTTTTCGCACCCGTTTTTCTAAAAATTATAGTAAATTATTTTTTTAAAATCAAAAGATGTAAAAGAGTGTCGGTAGTCGTGTTTGACGCGGTTCATTCGTCGCTTACGGTAAAAATCACGTAAAATGCGGTGTTGGTCGTTTTTAATCCATTTTTTGATCTGATTTCGTTTACGATATTAAAATTTAATTACAAAGCTAAATATATTGTAAAACTTTCATATTTGTCGGTGTTGTAAGTATTTTGTTCGGTTTCCGTTCATTATCATTTAATATTCAGCGGTTTTTCTGTAAACCACTTTCGCACACTATAAGGCCAATTCATCGTTCCTAGACACTCCAGAGGCCTAACTAAGTTAATTTACGTCAAATTACACTACTTTTAATCGTCCTAAGCCATTACCTGCCAGGCCACAAAACCTTATGTTATTGTCTATGTATTATGTCTAAGTAATTACGTACCCTTAGAATCGTCTACGACACTTTCTTTCGTATCCAATTCGTTTGTTAATCGCGTAATTAAGAGCCGTAAATTACTGATGTTTGTAAAATGCAACATATAAATTACATCAAATGAGGCATAAAACTAACCTTTTTTTAGTACTGATGTTGGAAAAAATGTTCTTTTATCTTCCTTTTGTATTTTCAGGATCAAATGAGCTTAATTGAACAAAAGGAACAAATATACAACCAAATCTAACATAAATACAAAGAAAGGGAACAAACGTGGCATGCATGACCCCTCGACAGCATCTTCCCAAAGCAAAAACAAGAAGAAAACTGAGCATGGGGCTGTGCCCAGCTGAGCATGGGGTTGTGCCCAGCTCAACACGGGGCGTGTCCAGCTCAACACGGGGCCGTGTTCAGTGAGCACGGGGCCGTGTCCAGGATGGTCAGCCTTGGCACAAAAGACAAACATGTAGAAGCTTCTATTGCCCACCACGGGGCCGTGCCCAGCGGACACGGGGCCGTGGTCAACGCAAAGATACGCAAAATCTTGCCAAATCTGATAGTACAGATATACTTCTGCACACGGGGCCGTGCCCAACGGACACGGGGGCGTGGTCAACTAATGCGGACAAGAGCAATTAATGAAGAAAGAGAAAAGGGTGGACACGGGGCCGTGTCCAGGCTTCTGTTCAGCCTATAAATAGGAGTGCTTGGCTCAAGTTCAAACCATCCCTTGGCACACCACCTCTCTCGCACTTCACCCACCACCCACCACCACCATAACACCATCATCCACCACCATCATCCATTGTCCATCATAGAGTGTGTGAGTCGTCTCGGGATCCAAGATTGATCGTAAGAGTTCTTGACAATCAAGGTCATGTTTGCCTAAGTCTCTTACATCACTTGGTGAAGACAAGTGTCTAGTGTAATACTTTTTATTTCTAATCTTTTCGCAGTTTTTATTTGGTTTTGTATTAATGACTTAAATAACTAGTTTCTTATGTTGAAGGTGATTCTTCTTTATCGTTTGTCCGTGGTGTCTTGACATTATTTTACTGTCTATATAAAATAAAAGATTTTCACCATTCATATCTCCACGGTCTATATGGAGGTATGTTGGCTACCTGGTCGGGGGTTAAGGGAACGGTTTGGTAAGAGTCTTGCCATTGTTCAGCGTTTAGAGGTCCTGCAATGGACATGGGTCAAATTTAGTAGGACCTCCTTCAATACTTAACGGTATTGGATGGCGGGGGTCCAAACTCTTTGATCCCCTCATAAGTTAACTACTATTAATACTATAACCCGGCTATTTAGGACTGTATCCCTGCTGACTCAGACTACTTAGTTGAGGGTAACGTCACCTCCAAAAGAGGGGCCTACCATAATTTGCATTAATAACTTAATTAATTATCTTTCAATAATCCGACCCTTTAGGATTGTATCCTTGCTGACTCAAACTACTGGGTTGAGGGTAACGTCACCTTCAAAAGAGGGGCCTACTACAATAACTAAGATAATCTCTTAAATAAGTGCAAAAGTGCGGAAATAATCAAAGGATACACTATACACGAGTCGGAACCAAGTGATTCATCTTGTCTATCTGTTTTTCTTTTACTTTTATTTTCAGCATTTTAGTTAGTTTTTATTTTCTTAGTTTAAAACAATTTTTCTAAACTTTTTGATTTGATTAGACGTTGAGGATAAGCCGGTACTAAAAGCTCTTGTGTCCTTGGACGACCTCGGTATCTTACCAACGCTATACTACGCTCACGATGGGTGCACTTGCCCATATGTGTGTTTAGTGTTAGTAAATATCGTGTTTTATAAATTTAAAACTTGGCTAAAAAAAGTGTTAAAGGGCTTAAAATATACACCTACTATATATAACACTTCACACGCATCAATTACCGCTTGTCAGATTCTCCCCCCGTTAATAAAATTTTGTCCTCGAAATTTAAACTATGTTAACTCCTTAGAGTTATGTTATGCATAGGTAAATACGAATAATACCAAAGTGAATGACCATGAAATCGAATCAAGACTTATTCAAATTTGGCGAATTCAAGGACATATTACAACAATAAGAACCCAACGGTTAAAAGGAATGTGTTTCAGAATTTGATGTCAAGGGAAACGAGACGAGACGAGACGTACTGATACAGTCACCAACGTGACTAAGTTAACAGAGGTCCAACAAAGAATAGGAATTTCGACCAATAGAATTCCAAACAAACTTTCACAATATGAAAATGAATTCTAGAACAATAACATCCACTAGATAAAACTTATAATCAACAAGCTCAAATGAAATAGTTTTGCATAAAACGCTTGACCGTGATTAGTACAAGCTGCAAGTTATACCGATGCCACAAGGTGTCGTAGTGATCGAGATAATTCAATAATAGCGGTGACCAAACAAGTTCACCGTATTTGAAATCAAATGAGGGATCAATGAAGTAAATCTCAAAATTTGTTTCAAACGACATCATAGGATTTTTCAACAAAGAAATAATGTTTTCGATCGAAGATGAAGAAGCAATGAATATCGCAAAACTTTCGATTGATAATGAAAGAACCGTTAGGAGGTACACCGGAATATAACATGAATTTGTGTACCACTATCTTAACACATGATTGTATTAAGACTGCTTTAATATGATAAATCAAAGTGGATTGAAAATAAATCAATAAATAAATAATTAAATCCGGGCATGAGATGTGTAAACGAGATTAGCGCAAGCTTTAAATTAGTGAAAAATACCATCACAAGGTGCCGAAATCAACAAATGATTTAAAGGAGTTGAAGACCAAACAAGTCTACTACGACTCAGAACAAATGAAACACTTGTTAAAAATTGATTTGAATATGATGCTCTCAATACATCATATGGTGCCTTGAATTGAATATGTGTAATGGACAAGTTCAAACAATTGAACTTGGTTTAGGCACAATCCGACAATAAATACATGTATTGACAAGGATATTTCGGCATGGTTACAACGAAAAACCATGTACGTAACTTGAAAAGAAAGAGAAATTTCAAGAAAGTCGTTGACTCGATATAGAGGAGTCAACACTTATGAAAATGCAGGTCATCCGAATCACAAAGCAATAATCCGATATAGCGAAATGATATTTAAAATTTTGATGAAAACGATAATTCGACGTGAAGCCACATGCGTAACAAACAATGCATGTATACCATAAGAATTCATCAAGAAATGAAGCAAATGAGTGTTCGGTACGATGAAAGAAATTATCATGATACAATGACCATTAAGAGGAGTAGAGGTGTGAAAATCTCCTCACTAGATGCGAACGTTAGAATTTCAATAAAAGAAATTTAAGGACTTTACCTGGGGTTTCACGTGATGACCAGTTGTTAGGTGACCTTACCATGGAATGTCGAACATAGCGTATTCTTCGTTAATGAGATAGGGGGAATGCGGAGACATGTGTCTTCTCCTTGGTGTGATTCGTGTAGTTGCAGGACCGTGTGACAAATCGTCGCATCCTGATCGGTAGTTCTCCTGCTGACATGATTAGCATCGTCGTTGGAATACTCCATCGTGTCCTCTCAAAGACCTTGCCTTTAAAGTCATATGTGATGTGCTTCAACCTCCGTTGATGTGTAGATTGAGTTTTGTGTAATTTTGCGCGCCCGTACTTCGTTTTGCGTAGGTTACCTGGTCGGTTAAATAAAATAGCATGGACGACATAATAATGGCGTTTGCCCGAGTTAATAGACGTGTTTGCTACGCGATAACCTTTAATGAACTTCGACATAAGGTTCCAAAAGTCCTAAATGCATGTTTCCTAACTCTCAAAGTTTTGTTTACTGTATGCAATTTTTTATGTGTACCGTGCATAAAACACAACATTAGCGTATGTTTAAGAAAAACAAAATTTTGACTCATTGTTTTCAGCAACGGTTGGAGACCATATTCGAGTCTTAGGCGTTCTGTATGTATTCAAAGTCTTAATAACCTAAGTCCACAGAGGAAAGTGAGGTTAGAGCCTAGGTATCTCTACAGAAAACCCTATTCGCTGTAATCTATAGCTCTGATACCAATCTGTCACACCCCGAAAAATATCAGAGCTGGGCGTCATCTGACTGTATCTTCATTGCACAGGGGAAGCAAATAATGCTAAGAATTCTAGAAAACGAACGCCCACTAAGTACTCGAATCCTCGTGGTTCTCCTATTCCAACCGTGCCATAATTTTGAAATGCAACCTGAGAAAAGAAACATGTGAAAAATCAACATAAAGTTGAGCGAGTTCATAGTTTGTATGTAAAAGATTTGAAATGAATTGATGTGTAAAACTTGGTTTGATAGATAACCCGTTAAAGTAGGTCAAGCTCCAAAGAAAATAGAGAGAAACAAGATGAAATCTAGAGAGAATTTGAGACTTAATATTTTTCATTCATACTAATCTCAACAGAAATATGGCTTATATAGCCTTAAAATGCAGAAGAATCATAATGAACCACTATCCCACTACTTTGAAAACAAACACATGCATGCAAAATAATTAAAGAAATAAAGGGAACATGCTGATAAAATTATGGAGCGTGGAGGAGATCGTGGGCACGTATCATTCCCGCGTTGTTCAAAACGTCCTTGGCCTCAAGGACGGAATAATAATCCACGGTGGTCGCCATTCAAGCCTTCCAACGGCGTTCGGAGCGCTAACCACGGCGCGCCACGGTGGCCGCCACTTGCGTCTCTCTAGCACGCATGTGACCCATCCCTGTCGGCACTGAGTTTGTAGTCTTCTTCAATTGAGTACGGAAAACTGTTGGTGTGGGGTTTTGAACGAGAGAGGGCGTAGTTGATGGTGCTTGTTTTGAGGCAGTTTTCAGTTCCGGTGGTACGGGTTTCGGGACTGTTTTTGGTGCTTGCGGTGGTGTTTGTTGTGGGGTTGGTGCAAATAGTTCAGTTGGCGAAACTGGTTTCAGCGCTGGTTCCACGACATTAATAGTTGGTGGTGTAAACAGTTCTGAAGATGGCTTAGTTTTTGGTGGTGGTGTGATAATTAGGGTTGGTTGTGGTAGTAGTGAGGCAGGTTGTGGTGTTGCGGCGAAAGCGGGTGACGGGTGATGCGTGTCGAGTGTGATATAGTTTTTAAGTATATTTTTAGCCCTTTTTAACACTTTAGTCAAGTTTTAAATTTATAAAACACGATATTTTACTAACACTAAACACACATATGGGCAAGTGCACCCATCGTGAGCGTAGTATAGCGTTGGTAAGATACCGAGGTCGTCCAAGGACACAAGAGCTTTTAGTACCGGTTTATTCTCAACGTCTAATCAAATCAAAAATTTAGAAAAAAGGTTTTAAATATGAAAATAAAAACTAACTAAAAATGCTGAATAATAAAAATAAAATAAAACAGATAGACAAGATGAATCACTTGGATCCGACTCGCCTTTAGTGTAACCTTTGATGTTTTTCGCACTTTTGCACTTTTTAAGAGATTATCTTAGTTGTAGTAAGTAGTAGGCCCCTCTTTTGAAGGTGACGTTACCCTCAACCCAGTAGTACGAGTCAGCAAGGATACAATCCTAAATGGTTGGATTATTGGAATATAATTAATTTAGTTATTAATGCGTAATGTGGTAGGCCCATCTTTTAAAGGTGACGTTACCCTCGGCTAAGTGGTTTGAGTCAGCAGGGATACAATCCCAAGTAGCCGGGTTAATGTATTAATAGTAGTTTACATATGAGGGGATCAAGCCATTAACACCCCCGCCATCCAATACCAGTGGGTATTGAAGGAGGTCTTAGTAAGCTTGACCCAGGTCCTTGCAGGATCTATACACTGAACAAGGCAAGAACCTTACCAAACCATTTTATATAGACAGTAAAATAACGCCAAGACACCACAGACAAATGATAAGGAAGTTTCACCTTCAACATAAGAAACTAGTTATTAAAGTCATTAATACAAAACCAAATAAAAAGTGCGAAAAGATTAAAAAACAAAAGTATTACACTAAATGCTTGTCTTCACCAAGTGATGTAAGAGACTTAGGCAAACATGGCCTTTGATTGTCAAGAACTCTTACTATCAATCTTGGATCCCGAGACTACTACACACACTCTATGATGGATGGTGGATGATGGTGGTGGATGTGGGTGTTGTGATGGTGTTGGAGTGTGGGTGAAGTGGGAGAGAGGTGGGTTGTCAAGGGATGCCTTTGAAATGAGGACACTTTCTTAGTAGCTCCTTGAACCTTTCCCAAGTTTCATATAAGGATTCCCCGTCCTCTTGTGAATATATATTAATTTCAGTCATTAATTTAGCCATTTTAGCGGGAGGGAAATACTTATATAGAAACTTTTGGGCTAGTTCATCCCAGGTGTTTACCAAACCAACTGGGAGGGTATTGAGCCAAGCCTTAGCTCAGTCTTTTAGTGAGAATGGAAACATTCGTAGGCGGATGGCGTCATTTGATGCTCCATTGATCCGAAAAGTATCACATATTTCTAAGAAGTTAGTAATATGTAAATGGGGATCTTCGTCCGCAAGCTCGTGGAAGGTTGCCGAGTTTTGGAGCATTTGTATCAAATGCGGCCGAAGTTCGAAGTTGTTGGCCTCGACATTCGGTGCATTGATAGCGGCGCCAAGATTACCTACGGTGGGCCGTAGGTAATCCATGAGGGTACGTTGATCCGCCATTGGAAGTAGGTCCCCCGAAACTTTCTCTTGGTTTTTAGCTTTAAGTCTTTTTCTTAGAAAGCGTTCGGGTTCGTCTAGAGGTTCTTTTATGTCTCTACTGGAACTGGAGCTCATACACTGCGTATAAAGTTCAGATGTGGTGCATGGGTTCCAAGTCCTGCAATAAAAATAAAAAAGAACGTTGGTCAGAAGTTTCACCACGGCCCCGTGCTCAGATGAACACGGCCCGTGGTCGGAGATACAGTAACTGTTTTCCGGATCCCTGTTACTGGGGAGCTCGACACGGCCCCGTGTTGCACCGACACGGCCCCGTGCTCAGCTCTCTGTAACTCGGAAAATAAAAACTGAGAGTAACAATGCTGGGCACGGCCTGTGTCCGACCAGGCACGGCCCATGCTGAGCTCTGCAGAAGCTGAAAATCTAAGAAAAATCCTAAAAAAATAAGAAAAATAAGAAAAGCGATTAGGCTGTTGATTCCTAACTTTCTTAAAATCCTTGTGTCCCCGGCAATGGCGCAAAAACTTGATGCGTTTAGAGTGTGATATAGTTTTTAAGTATATTTTAGCCCTTTTTAATACATTAGTCAAGTTTTAAATTTATAAAACACGATATTTTACTAATGCTAAACACACATATGGGCAAGTGCAACCATCGTGAGCGTAGTATAGCGTTGGTAAGATACTGAGGTCGTCCAAGGACACAAGAGCTTTTAGTACCGGTTTATCCTCAACGTCAAATCAAATCAAAAATTTAGAAAAAGGTTTTAAATATGAAAATAAAAACTAACTAAAAATTCAGAAAAATAAAAATAAAATAAAACAGATAGACAAGATGAATCACTTGGATCCAACTTGCCTTTAGTGTAACCTTTGATGTTTTCCGCACTTTTGCACTTTTTAAGAGATTATCTTAGTTGTAGTAGTAGGCCTCTCTTTTGAAGGTGACGTTACCCTCAACCCAGTAGTTTGTGTCAGCAAGGATACAATCCTAAAGGGTTGGATTATTGGAAGATAATTAATTAAGTTATTAATGTGTAATGTGGTAGGCCCCTCTTTTGAAGGTGATGTTACCCTCGGCTAAGTGGTTTGAGTCAGCAGGGATACAATCCCAAGTAGCCGGGTTAATGTATTAATGGTAGTTTACATATGAGGGGATCAAGCCATTCGCACCCCCGCCATCCAATACCAGTGGGTATTGAAGGAGGTCCTGGTAAACTTGACCCAGGTCCTTGCAGGATCTATACACTGAACAAGCCAAGAACCTTACCAACCATTCCCTTAACCCCCGACTAGGTAGCCAACATATCTCCATATAGACCGTGGAGATATGAATGGTGTAAATCTTTTATTTTATATAGACAATAAAATAACGCCAAGACACCACGGACAAATGATAAGGAAGTTTCACCTTCAACATAAGAAACTAGTTATTAAAGTCATTAATACAAAATCAAATAAAAAGTGCGAAAAGATTAAAAAACAAAAGTATTACACTAAATGCTTGTCTTCACCAAGTGATGTAAGAGACTTAGGCAAACATGGCCTTTGATTGTCAAGAACTCTTACTATCAATCTTGGATCCCGAGACTACTACACACACTCTATGATGGATGATGGATGATGGTGGTGGATGTGGGTGTTGTGATGGTGGTGGAGTGTGGGTGAAGTGGGAGAGAGGTGGGTTGTCAAGGGATGCCTTTGAAATGAACCAAGCACCCTTATTTATAGCCTGCACAGAAGCCCGGACATGGCCCCGTGTCTATCCACTTTCTCTTTCTTTATTTAATGCAGTTTGTCTGTATTAGTTGACCACGCCCCCGTGTCCGCTGGGCACGGCCCCGTGTGTAGAAGCGTATCTGTACTATCAAGATTTGCTTGGATTATGCGAATCTTATCGTTGACCACGGTCGTGTGGAGCTGGGCACGTCCCCGTGTTGGGAAATAGAAGCTTCTACATCTTTGTCTTTTCTGTAGACACTTGGGCACGCCCCCGTGTCCGCTGGGCACGGGGCGTGTTCAGCCTTCTGTTGTTCTGTTTTTGCTTGGGAAGATGCTGTCGAGGGGTCAGGCATGCCACGTTTATTCCTTTTCTTGTATTTGTGTTAGATTTAGCTGTATTTTTGCTTATTTTGTTCATTTACGCTCATTTAACCCTGAAAATACAAAAGGAAGACAAAAGCACACTTTTTCCAACATTAGTACTTTTTAAAGGGTTAGTTTTATGCCTCATTTGATGTAATTTATATGTTGCATTTTACACACATCAAATACCCCCACACTTGAATTTTTGCTTGTCCTCAAGCAAAACTCTTTATAATATGGCTTACACAACCAAATAGAATGGGTAGAAGAGAAGTTTTGGGCTTGTCTAGAGTGTTGGGATTCCAAGATCTTTATTAGGTTTTTATTTTTATGTTATTTATAAACCTATTCGTTATGATTTATTTAGGACATTACATAAGGGAAATTACTTATTTAGGCATAACATGCCTCTTTAAAATTCCATTTATATACAAGTTCACATACCTCACGGGAGATCACTCAACACTCAGCCGAAGATGTATTTTTGTGAAACACTCGAGACCGGCATGGAACTTACTTCTATCATATGCTTGCCAAGCAATCAATCCTCCTCCTTTTTAACTATAAACCTTTGTAAATATCAAGAGGACTTTGGGGAAGGGTTAGGCTTGGGTTAAAGGTAGGTGGTTTTTGTGTTAGTGGTTAGTAGAAAAGGGCGAAAAGCGTAAAAAGCGTCGGTTTTCGTAAAACATTTTGTTTTTGTGACTTTTTATTCAAACGAAGTACTTTTCAAACAAAGTTTCTTTTGAGGAACTTGTTTGCTTATCGCTATACTTCTTATATATATATATTTTTAATGATAAGGAATGTCTCATGGAAAACCGAGCTTTTTACTAAAATAAAGGGTTTAAAATGAAAAAAGGGTTTTAGTGGGTAAAGGGTGTTTGTTTTGGGTTTGAAATGAAAAGGTTTAGGCTCAAAGGGGTTAACTAGGGGGATTTTGGGTTGGTGGTAAAAAAAGAAAAATAATGGTGTTGAAAGAAAAAAAATTAGTCCTAATGCCTCCATCATTTACTTACTTAGATTTAAGTTGGTAAGGACCGGGAATGTATTGTCATGGCAAGTTCTAGAGTCGTAAGAAACCAAGCGGCTATTCACACAAGAAACGAAAAATGAGCATTTAGTTTAAAGATGTGTATTTGTATGCTCAATTGAAGGCTCAAAACTCACTCTTTGTGGGAATGGGTTTTTAAATGTGATCAAGTATATATAATCAAATTTTAATTAGATTTGTTACGCCGTTTCATAATTTTCTTATGTTGGTTCTTTTTATCACGACGCTATCAGTTGTAAATTCGTAAAAATATAACCTTTTTAGAACTTGTTATTCCCAATTTAAACCAAGACAAGTAAAAAAAATAAAAAGTTTTTGAAAAAATTTGGGGTGTTTAGCGGTTCCAATAGAGTTTTGTGTAAGGCTTGTAATTAGGACTTGCAAAACTCAAGGTTTTAGCATCCCCCCACTTAAATTACACATTGTCCTTAATGTGTCCCAAAAATAAGTTTTTAGGTTGATTGAATGTTTAAAAAGGTGTGTCAAACAAAAATTTTATGTTACTGGGCATCTGGACACGGGCCGTGGTGTCCGGGCACGGCCCCATGTTCAGATTGCCAGTAACCGAAAGCAACAAAAAGTAACAGAAGGCTGGGCACGGGGGCGTGTTCAATGAACACGCCCCGTGTCCAGATACCTGAATTGGGCGTTTTTCTGTAGACCCTTGAGCACGGGGCCGTGTTGGCTGGGCACGGCCCGTGCTGAACTTGCTGTAATGAAGAAAAATGTTCGGGAGGCTCTGTTTTTGTGCATGGGGTGTTGGTTCAAGTCTCCCTTAGTACCCTTCACCATCCAAGTGTGTTTTATTCCGGAAAATTAAAACTAAACTAGAAAACATAAAGGTTAATCTAAACTAAACTACGGATAGTTCCGCGGAATGCCTCCGTGGTGCGCCACGTTTATAAGGGTCCTTGGCTAGACCAAAAGCCAGTCATATGTTACCCAAGTGGGATGGTTTGCATCCCATGTTGCACCGTCGGAGAGCATCATCCAAGCTTGAGTCTATGACTTTCATGTAATTGACCGGGTCGTCATCTTCTACTCTTTTCCCAACCCCAAACGTCATCTCCTTGTCCCCAACCCTCAATGTTAGTATTCCACCATTCATATCCACCATTGCGTGAGCCGTGGCCAGGAATGGTCTTCCTAATATGAGTGGTACTTCAGTGTCCTCCTCCATATCTAATATGACAAAGTCGGCCAGGAAGAAAAATTCCCCGACTTTAACCAATAGATTTTCGGCGACACCTTGTGGATATTTAATGGACCTATCAGCGAGTTGTATGCTCATTTTTGTAGGGCTTGTTTTTCCTAGGCCGAGTCGGTCGAACATTGATGCGGGCATGAGGTTGATGCTAGCCCCAAGATCGGCTAGTGCATTGCGTATGGGTGATTCTCCAATTGAACAAGGGATGGTAAAGCTTCAGGGATCGATCTTCTTTTGCGGGAGTTTGTTGAGTAGCAGGGCGGAGCATTCTTCGCTTAAATTAACTAATTGCAATGATTCGATTTTCCTTTTGTGAGTGAGGAAGTCCCTCATAAATTTTGAATATTTAGGCATTTGAGCTAGGACTTCGACAAATGGAATATTAACATGCAATTGTTTTAATAAATTTACGAATTTTGTGAATTGCTCATCGGTCTTTTGGCGAAGTAACTGACCGGGGTACGGTACCGGAGGATTCTTGGTGGGCTCTTGATTTGGTGGAGGAGCCGTCTCTTGTTGGGGCGTCGGCGAAGTTGTGGTTTGGCTAGATCGGCTCTTTTCAGTTGGAGGTAGCGGAGCCTCCTCGGGACCTACGATACGGTTTCTCAATGTGATGAGATGTACTTGCGCCTTTGGGTTGGTTTCGGTATTGCTTGGTAACGCGCCTTGTGGTCTCTCGGAGAAATTTTGAGCTAGTTGATTTATTTGTTTTTCACTATTTTGAATACTAGCTTGTTGATTTCTAAAGTTCGATTCCAGTTGTTGAAATCGATCTGAGTTTTTCTTTTCGGTGTCGGAGATGAGGCGAGAGACGGTATCCTCAAGCCTCTCTCGTCCCCCTTATTGTTGTTGAGAGAAATTTTGTGACTCGTTTCTTGGTTGTTGAAAGTTTGTCCGTTGGTTTAGGCTTTATTGGTTACTACTATTGTCGGGTTATCTCCAACCAAGGTTAGGGTGGTTACGCCATCCTTGGTTGTAGGTACCCTTTGGAGGACCTGACAGCCTAGGTCTATTATCAATGTAGTTAACCGTTTTTGTTTGATTATCCATTTTTTTCATACAACTCCAATTTTCATGTGGCCCACCACACCCTTCACAAGCCATAACTGAGGCCGTTTTTGCCATTTCTAACTTCTTGATTTTTGAAGAATGGGCCTCGATTTGGGCTTGCAAAGAGGTGCTTTCGTCAACCTTATGGGCGCCCGGGGCAATAGATTTTGTGCCTCGGGGAGTGTGCCATTGAAAATTGGTTTGAGCAATTTCCTCAATTTGATTGTAAATTTCATTTGGGCGACGATTACCTAGAAGTCCCCCGGAGCTAGAGTCAAGTGTTTGTCTTGTGTGTGGCAACAACCCATTGTAGAAAGTGGACACTTGTTACCACACCGCAAGACCATGATGAGGACACTTTCTTAGTAGCTCCTTGAACCTTTCCCAAGTTTCATATAAGGATTCCCCGTCCTCTTGTGAATATATATTAATTTCAGTCATTAATTTAGCCATTTTAGCGGGAGGGAAATACTTATATAGAAACTTTTGGGCTAGTTCATCCCAGGTGTTTACCAAACCAACTGGGAGGGTATTGAGCCAAGCCTTAGCTCAGTCTTTTAGTGAGAATGGAAACATTCGTAGGCGGATGGCGTCATTTGATGCTCCATTGATCCGAAAAGTATCACATATTTCTAAGAAGTTAGTAATATGTAAATGGGGATCTTCGTCCGCAAGCTCGTGGAAG